>VYZU01029785.1:0-28045 GCA_013401355.1 Ceyx cyanopectus | reverse complement strand
AGTCAGGTCCTGAATGCCATAGTTGGCGACATGATCTATGACATTTAAACAGCATTATTAAACTCAAAAGGACAAGATGCTGCCAGATTGAGCAGAGTCCTACAGATTTAGCTGATTGGTTTTGCTTCCTGGGTAATGGCCCCTGCTTCTGAGTGTGCTTAGGTCTCACCTCACCTGAGTGCAGCAGACCAAGGTGGAGGCACAGAGATGGATGGGTGGCCCATCTGGCCATGGGTGACACAGAGTGGGAACCCTACTGTACTAGAAAAAAACCAAACCAAAACTGTTGGCTGTTTGCAGCAAGAGAAATACATGGAAATAGCAAAGTTATAAATGCTATTTGTCTTGTGCCTTGCAGCTTCCTGCTTCAGACTAAAAAAGTGCAGCATATAAATAGAGCAGGCAAGTGTGAACCGATGAGAGCAATACATTGCATTGCTCCACACTGAAAATCTCTGGAACTAGAGCTGCTTTTGACTCGTGTGGGATGATTTCTGTGCAAATACAGGAGGCACATGATGGGTGCCTGCAAACACCAATCTCCTGCGGGCATTCCGGGACAGCAGAGAAGGCAGAAGCCTTAAATCTCAGTTTTCTCCACTTAAAAAAGAAACTTGGCAGCACTCCCCAGAAAAAACAGGCACATTTTTTCCACAGACAACATCCTCACCTGCAGATGCTTTTGTCACAGCAGGGCCAGTGGAACTGAAGGAGCTGCTTTGGCTCGTTGGCCACCTCGGCGTGAGCTGCTGATGTCTGTGTGGCTGATGTGGATGTTTGCTCCCTGAAATGCCTTTTGAATCAAAATGCACCTTTGGGGAAAACATTTTAAGAGCAGCTTTGGCATCAAGTTCTCAGCTCTGTGTGCAAAACTTCACCCATTTGGGCTTAGGAGCTTCATTCTGGTTTGGGGGCTTTTTGTTTTGCACTGACTGCAATCTTAGGTTGAACGTTTACTGCATGAAACCCCATTTTCTCTTAGGACATAATTTTAGCAGAATGATCTAAGAAACCTAGTAACAAACAAGCTCCTTTTTATTGAACCTTAAAGTCATAGCAGAGAATAGAAAAAAAAAAGTTAATTCTCCTGCAAACCTCAGCGGGCTACTATAGCAAGTGAACAAAAGCAACAGCATGCTCTACTTAATAGGACTTTTCATATTAATTAATTAGTAAGCTTTTTCTCACTAGGAAGAGGCCTCATTCTTTTCCTCATAAATATTGACTTTTTGTAATAAACACAGCTGGAAAGAAAAGGAAAAAAAAAAAAAAAAGTAGTTGTATGTCATAGTTCTCCTGTCAGGTTTACAGGGTGTTTCCTTTTTTTCACAAGACCACAGATTTCCTCAGCCCGAGCTGGCTCAGTTGAGAGAGACAGTGGTTTGGGCTTGTTTGTCTTCCTCAAGCCTTTCACCTAGAAGAGAGGGGAAAGCCCCTGGTCTCTCTCTGTGTGCCACTTGAAGGAGTTACACGGAAAACATTAATTAAACAAAAAAGAAAAAAGAAAGAAAAAAAGAAAAAGCAGCAGGAAACTCTCACACATGAAAGCTCGTGGCCTAGCAAGAGGAGTCAGTGAAGCCTTTAACCTCTGCACTGGTACTGAGGGTTGGATTGAAGTCCAAAATTAAAGTCTTGGATGGCACCAGGAACATAGAATCAGAGAATGTTTAGGGCTGGAAGGGACCTCCAAAGGTCACCTAGTGCAGCCCCCTGCAGGGAGCAGGGACACCCTCAACTAGCCCAGGCTGCTCAGAGCCTTGGCCAACCTCCCCTGCAATAGCTCCAGGGATGGGGCCTCAACCACCTCCCTGGGGAGCCTGTGCCACTGCTCCACCACCCTCAAGGGAAACAACTTCTTCCTCAGATCCAGTCTCCATCTCCTCTGCTCTCATTTCAACCCATTCCCCCTCGGCCTTTCACTGCAGGCCCTTGGAAACAGCCCCTCTGCAGCCTTCCTGCAGCCCCTGCAGGCACTGGCAGGGGCTCTAAGGTCTCCCCAGAGCCTTCTCTTCTCCAGGCTGAACAACCCCAGCTCCTTCAGCCTGTCCCCACAGCAGAGCTGTTCCAGCCCCTGAGCATCTCTGTGGCCTCCTCTGGCCCCGCTCCATCATGTGATGAGCAGCAAGAGGCTCCTAAGCACCAGCAGCAGCTCTCTCTCCAAAGGCCATTTCCTGGTGGAGACAGATTCCCTGTGTGGGCACACACCAGCTGACAGCCCCTGAGGGACAGCATGGGATGTCACCTTGCTGCTGCTGACTGCAATCTGGGGTGCTCAGGATGCTCAAAGCCCCACAGTGAGACCTGAGGAAGCAGGGAGAGCCACCAGGCCTCAGGCACCAGCAGGAAAACCCTGAGACAGACAGTTCAGCTTCAGCCTGTTCTCCTCTGTGGGTGATGCTCATAGAATGTTTAGGGCTGGAAGGGACCTCCAAAGGGCATCTAGTGCAGCCCCCTGCAGGGAGCAGGGACACCCTTAATGTTGCTCACGTCCATCACAACCCCTGTGCCTGCCCCCATTACAACCAGGGCTGCCCCTGGGCTGCTGCTTACAGACTAAACAAAAAGCACTGAAGTTACACCCCTAACTGGCAGGCAACCTTCAGGAAAGGTGGCAATTGATCCACTCACCTGCACGGAACAAGTGGTGTGGCTTTCATGGCTGGATTCAGCCTTCATCCTGTACTGATGCCACCTGCTTTGTCATTTAGATGAAACAGCTGCATAGCCACAGCCTGGTCTCCCATGAAAGAAAAACTGGGTTTCCCAGCAGTCTCCAGTTGAGCAACACACATTCCCTGCACCTTAGCACCAAGAAGAAGTGAGACAGACATATATAAAATGACACAATTTATTACAAGTTACCTTCAGCAGCAATGGACATGCTTACTTAAGTACATTTTAATGGTCAAGCAGCTTATCATTAGAAATCCCTCCAAGGCATTAAAAGATCTTAGATGTTTTAACTTCTTCACAATCATTTTGCATCAATAGGTAAGGTGATGCTTGCCTCAGAAGAGGATACTCCAGCCTCACTAAACAAAGATATAAACATGTATAAAAATGATTTTTTTTGTTATAAACTCACTGATGGGGATATTTCACAATCTTTAAGGTGTGGGTTCTGGCCCTGCAATTATTAGTCACTTAGGAAGTCTCCCATTAATGTGCCCACATGTGAGTGGTTGCTGACATGGATGAGAAGGGGGCAGGGCCTTGACAGAATCATCAGAAATATCAAAATACTCAGTGAAATGCACTTATAATCTGTGCAAGTAGCATCACCTACTGCTCCTGCTTATGGAGGTCTCTCCTGGAAGCTATCAACAGCAGAAAGGCACTGGAGGAAAGGCTAATTGGCATCTCTGAGCCCTTTGTTTTTCACAGAGCTCTCCCTTCTGAAGGACAGTATTTGGGCTCTTGAGCCTTGGGGATGTTGTTCAGGGTGCAAGACTCACCATAGACTTCACATTTGTGTGCAACTCCTTTGGCTTCTTGATGTACAAGAGGTCAGGTCAGAGCCCCATCCTCACTGCTGAGGTTTATGGAAGGGGTTTCCACCACCACAGCAATGCAGGAGCAGTAGCACCATAACCTCACAGCCACAGCAAGTGTGAAGGAAAAGCATATTCCAAGCTTCATCCCTAAAATATGCCAGCTGTTTATTGAAGACAACTGCTTTTCTGTGTTCTGCTTTGACTTAGCAGCTTTCACACCATCAGCTCCCCCTGCCACAGCCACATCTGCTCTGCTCTCCAAAGACCAGCCAGTTGTCTCATCACCACTTGCTCTTCACCTCAGCACACAGAAGCAGAGCACTGTGGATTAAGAGAATTTCTTCCAGGAAAAACAGACCCTAAAGCTGGAAACGACCATCACCTCTCACAATTGTCATGCTCCATGGACTAAAGAAAACTCAACTGAAAGATATTTTCTTTCCATGAAATGCATTCCTTGCTTTCCACATAGTATTTTTGAAGGACACAATTGAAGCCAATTGGGAAATTGAAGCCAATGGAAAATGTTTTGATGGTAAAAATCATACCCTGAAGTGTAATCTTTTTATCTCAGCCACCTCATGGGCACACACACACACTCCATAAAGATTGCTTCCAAGAACAGGTTTCAGTTTGGATGAACAGAGGGAAAAAAAGCAGGTGATCCTGCTCTGGCAGGGGGGTTGGACTAGATGATCTTCTAGGTCCCTTCCAGCCCCTAATTTCTGTGATTCTGTGAAATGCCCCTTCCCTTTAACTGTAGGTCTGCTGCTTTGCTTTATGCCTTAAATAAGACAACAGCAATTCTTCAGGGAGAAACCAGAAGTAGTGAAGCCAGTAATATTTCCACCTTTGATCAAAGTGACAAGATGGAAATGAACAGAGGGAAAATAATTGCAAAAAATATTTTTGTTTAAAAAGTGACTCCACCAAGGACAACCAGGTAACCAAAACTCACTGAAAATGAAAATGAACTAGGACCATGACTCCCATTTGTGCTTCCAAAATCTTCTCTTAAAACAAAGAGCTTCTTGGGCTCTGTGGAAACCCTGTAACTTTTCTTTTCAGGCCCTCCTAAGAAATACAGGACACAGCAGAGCCCTGCACAGCTGACTCAGTTGCTGCCTTTTTGAGCTGCAGGGAGCTCCTGTGGCATTGTCCCCTGTCCCCCACCAGCCAGCCCAGCCCTGCAAGCCCCTGAAAGCAGGAAGGGCAGGCACAGGCACAAGCCCATGATCTTCAGCTCAGGAGAAAGCTGGCAGAATATAGTGCTTTTTTTTTTTTTTTTAGTCAAGTCAACTCTTGCTGAAGAGGAGTTTATGGAAGGTAATGACACCATTACAGCTTCATACATTTTTCAGCTTGCTTAAAAAAATAAAATCCCATATATGCTTCAAACTACAAGTATATATATATACTTTTTTTTTTTTTCCTCCTGAATCCTCCATTGGAACTTGAATTTAAAACACAGTTTTACTCCTCAGTATGTGAAATCTCACGGCCACATTAATCAAGAACATCTGAAGCCAGGAGAAAGAAATCACTTCCAGTTATGTTGTCAGTGTTATGTGCATAACATTCCCACAGCTGTAGATCCATTGTGCTCCATGTTATAAATAAGAAATTGCATGGTGACAGCTAAAATTCAAAAGCATTAATGTTTCTCTCTGCAACTCTTTTATAGTTTTTTCCTTTTTTTTCTCCCCCCACCCCCCAAAGTCTTTGGAGTTTTCTCTCCTTTCCCTCCTAGCAGAAGTTACCTGAAGCAACATTACTGCCCACCCAACCAGTTCTTTATGGTAATTAAAACACAGTAAATGCCAAGCAAATGGGAGCCAGAAAGGACTCGTGCTGCTTCTCAACCAGGCTGTTGCATCAATCCACAGCTCTCCTCCTTCCACTTGGCTGTCCCGGGGAGAAGGCTGAGCAGGCCAAGTGGCAGAGCCCCCAGCACAGGGCAGCTGCCACCCCGGGGTGGCAGTGCCAGGGTCCCACTGAGGAACACGAGTGAGCCAGTGAGTGAGTGAGTGAGTGAGAGTGAGTTTGCCCCCTCACATTCTAGGTTGCAGCCCCTTTCAACCCTGCAAAACAGCTACAGATTGTTCCCAGAGCTAAGCCACTTAACATCTCGGGGCTGGGTTGTTTTGAGCTGGGTAACAATGGGCACTGTTTGCTCCTCTCCATCCCGTGTTCCCTCTGCCACAGAGCAGGAACTCTGCTGGAAGGCCAGGCACGGCTTCTCCCCGTGCTATCAGGGTGGTGGCATGTGATGATTCACATGGGGTGTGTTTGATCCAAGAAAGCCCAGCCTCTGCTTATTCTTCCTTTGTTCTGTCATCTAAGGTGGAAAGGCAGAAAGAGATGAGTTGAGGGGTTGTTTTTTTTTACCTTCCCAACCCAGCTTTTTACTATTATTTAGCACAATATATATAAGAAAAACAACAGGGAGTGGAATTCTTTTCTACAGCATTGAAAATTACAAGTAAGAGATGCCTTTGAAGCAGGAGATCAGTTTCCTGCAAAGCACAGAGGTTTTATTCTCATTTGGACATGACTCTTCCCCAGTGGCAGGGGTCCCTTCCAACTCAAGCCACTCCACAACACTATTCCCTGGCTACATGCACTCCTATCATGTTGGATGGCCCTGCACAGGGTCTACTTGCACTTGGTGCTGTAGAATCACAGAACTAAAAGATGGTCTCAGCTGCAGAGTCTCACTTTAAGCCTCAAGACAACAGTTTCAGGTAGAGGGGGACAAAAAAACCCCATCAGGAGAGTACAGGGGAGCACTGGAAGCAACAGTCTCAGCACATCCAGCCAAGTTTTTAACTCTTGGTGCCACTCATGCACTTCCCAGAAAGAAAACACAAAAATGCTTTTCTGAAACTCTGAGCAGCAAACCAGAGGTGACCAGAATCTTTAGGAAAATAAAAGAAGCTGGCCTTTGACTCTCCAGTGAGAGGAGGTAGGAGCAGGGACCTGGCAGCTTGTGCTCCATGCAGGAGAGTGACACAAGCAAAGCAACAGGCTCCACCAATTGTTTTTTGCAACAGCACTGTTGATATTCTTAATGAGGGGAAAATTCAAGTGTCTGATTGGGAAAGGTGATCCTGATTCCCAGCAGCACACAGCTAGTTCTGCTGCCACACCTCTTTATTGCTGCCTCATGCAATACCTGCACGTGCAAAACCCATCATCACTTCTGATGTTTTCTCCCTGCCCTTGCACCCTCTCTGGGGGGATTTCAGAACTAATCCCCCCCCCCCCCCCCNCCCCCCCCCCCCCCCAGATTTTCTCCTTCCCTGTTTTCTGCTGTTGCTGAGTACAATTTCATTCCAAGCCCATATTGAGAAAGGGAAAGATAAAACCTTTCTAAGACAAAAGTCTCTTTTATAACACTGTCCTGCCTATGCCCTGATGAAAACCAGCATGTTCACCCCTACACTCTTGTGTTCTACCCACTGCAGGGCACTTACCTGTTCCTTGAGCTCAGCAAGCTGGCTGGAGAGCTGTTTTACAAGGCTCATGGTTGACTCCAGCCTCTCTTGCAGGTTTCTGATTTCGTTTTGCTCACTGTCACCTTCATTGCTAACCAGGGACATTGCTCTCATCCGAGGGAACCAGTCCAAATTCTTCTCCTACAGAAAAATGAGCTATGTTAGCAGGGGTTTCTGCAGTGAGAGTAGAGAACAAGAATGCAGGAGGACTTCTCCAGTGATGACACACAGCCACTGGGCTGAAAAAGCAGTGAATTCAGAAAGCATTTTACACGTGTGTTTATTCTTGGTTCTCCTTAGCTACACAGAAAGCACCAACTGGAAAAACCTTGGTTCTCCAAAGATGCACATGTACTGCAGCATGGGCAGTAGCCTTGGCATGCAGAAATGCCAGCTGGGTCAGCTCTGGGGAGACTTCTGGGTACAGCAGCAGCAGGAATTCCTGAGTGCTCCCCGGGCTTTGCTCCTGAGTGTATGCAGGGACACTTTTCCCCACTTCCTCTGCAGCTTGGCCTCCATTGGTTTTGGCTGTCCTTGCAGCAATGGCAGTGAGACAACCTCAGGAAAGCAAGACAAGCCAGAGTCCTCTCCAGACCAGCCTGGAATGTGCCTCTGCAACAGCAGAGGGACCCTGGATTCAGCTGCCCACAGCAGAAGATCTGGGAATAGCTTAGGCTTCAGCATGCTCTTCAGACTGTACACCCTAGGTAACTGCAAGCATAGTTCTGTAGCCAAGGGGTCACCTGCTAAGGGCCAAGCACTAGATGGAACAGCACTGACCTGGGTGTTTCATGGACTGTGAATCTCATCTTAATAAAAATACTGCAAATCAATGAGTCAGGAAGCTGCTGGGCAGCAGCACGAGCCTGAACATGGCTCAGGGGCACAGATATTTCTGCACAAAGCATAACAGCTGGAGGAGACTGAAGGGTGCAAGCCTAGGAGGGGTGGCTTTGCCTTAAGGCACAAGACCAAGGCAGCAGGTCCTATGGCTAGTGATGCATTACATCAGAGTAGCTCTGCCCTCCACCCCGGGGGCAGCAGGAGGATGTGGTTAAATCACCAGCACGCTGTTTTGCAACAGGACCCAGTGGACACGTGCACTGGGTAACTTCAGAAAGGAAAGAGAGTGAGTTGAAGTGTTTCTTCAAGTGTCCTGCTCTGTGAATGGTCCCACACAAACAGTACTGCATCAAAAAGGAGAAAAGAAAAGGAGTTCTTCCCAGAAGTCCACCTACCAGGCTCCTGGCAGGCAAGAGCTGTGCTACTTACGTGCTCTGGAACTGGTATTTGGGAAAGTTTGAAGTGGATTGAACATTCTGTAGCCTTAGACCTGGCCTCACCACAACAGAAAAGCCAGTGATGCTGCTGCTGCTCAGCCCACTGTTTGTGAGCAGGGTCCACACAGTCTGGTCAGGCAGAGCCTGTGAGCCCAGGGATGCTCCAAGGAACCTCCCAGTATTGAGCAGGAAAGCTGGAGAGGGAGTGTTTCTAAGGGCATGAGGTGACAGCAGCTTTAAACTACAGCAAGGCAGCTTTAGATCAGACATCAGGAAGAAGTTCTTCACCACGAGGGTGGGGAGACACTGGCATGGGTTGCCCAGAGAAGCTGTGGGCACCCCCTTCTCCTACAGCACCAAAGGTATAAACTACCAAGCTAACCCCTGGTGAGCATGGAAGCACTTCTGGTATTCATGCTTTCCCACTATTTGCATGAGCCCAGTCCTCTCTGGGACCCTGGATAAGACTGAATGCAAAGAGGCAAGAATTTCAGCTTGTTTTCTTCTTTTGAACTCTAAAACTAGGGAGTTTTCATCTGGCTGTGCAACCTCTGCTCCTGCTGCTGAGCTGGCAAGCTGTTCAGGGAGCAAACCCGTGGCCCTCCAGTGCCTTCTGCAGCCCAGGGCTCAGCCAGCCATGTACACTGGTGGAATGAGGCCTCCTTCCTCCCTGCCCACTTCTCTGAGCCTCGTGATCTCATTATGACAATTTACTGTGGTTAAGCACGATGCCATTTGCCATGGGTCAGAACCCATTCAAATCAAAACCTGTTTTCACCAGCTCTGCTGGTGAGCTTGAAAGGAGCACACGTGACTCCTCCCTGCTGGATATCCCCAGTGGCCACACCGAGCCCCTGGCTCCTGTCCTGCTTACAAGACCAGCATTCATTTTCCACGAGCATGCTCTGATATTTTGATATATATTTGAAATTTATTTTGGCTCGGACCTAGCAGAGCATTCATCACGTGCCCAGCATTAAGCACAGGTGTACTCAGTTCTCCTAAGCTCAGTTTGTGCACAGTTCCTTTCTGAATCAATGCCTTTTTTTCTTTTTTTTTTTTCCCCAAATGTTTGCCAGCAAATTTCTCTGCCACTACAGACACAGAAAGTGAATTCAAAGGGGTTACAGCAAACAGAGCTGCACTTGTAGCTGGATGTTTCCTGGAAAGCTCTGGTATCTGCACCCATTACAACTTCTCTTCCTTGAAGCACCTGAAGACACCAAACCCAAGGCTGCACAGGCACAGGAGCAGCTGAGGGGCCAGCAGCCCTCTCTGGCAAGGCTCCCCAGAACAGCAGAGCTCCTAGAGCCAGGCTGCACAGGGAGAGCAATCTGAGACTCCACCACTGTGGTGCTTGTGTTTGTTGAGTGCTGCTGCCAGGATTGTGAAATGTGTCTTGCTGGCTTTGTTTTTTCATCTGCTACTCTCCTGGTCCTCCAGGATGCAAGGCAGAGACTGCCAGCTGCCTTGGAAAGGTTTTTGTTGACTGATCCCCCAGCTCACTGCAGCATCCAGAGGAACACCTCACAAATCTGTGTGGCTGTCAGACATCCTGGGTCAGAGAGCTTGCCAGTGTCACTTGCTTCCCTCCTCTTCAGCACAACAGTGTTTCCTGAGAAAACCAGGAACAGGTGAAGACAGGAACAGAACAGAGACCTCACTCACTGCCACAGGATGCTATGGTGCTGCTGGTGGAACCATCCTGGGCCATGGGCCAGCTCACTTTGCCCACCACGTGCCCAAGAGCCACAGGAGCTCAGTGACAGACTCCACTCATTCCCATCTGCTCACCTCTGCCTTCCCTGCAATGCTGGCACAGCCTCTCCCAAGCAAGAAACCCAACTGTCTTTTAGTTACAGACCAAGAACTTCTGGACATTTTTGGCCAAAATACTGTGGAGGATCAAGGAAGTCCTTGATCCAAGCAGATAGGTTTGCACAGACCAGAGACCTTACAAAGAGACTCTGCTGACTTCTGCTGCTCCTTCTGGCAGAGAGGTTGGTTGACAACCAGTTGATCCCAGGCCTCTCACCTGGGAGTCCCAAGTGCTATGTTGGGTGCAGGCAAGACTCTGCTTCTTGCTTCTCAACTGCATAACCTGATGAAATCCAGCCCAGCCATGCATCAGAAACTATCAGCAAAGGCTCAAAATTCAGTATGTCAGTGGGAATCACATTCTCATTTGCCAACCTGTCTTGAAGCTAAAAATACTGGTGTAGCTTTCAGCAATATCTCCATTCCAGTGCACTCAGCAGATACATGCCCTTGCTGAAAAAACTTCTTTTTGCATTCTTTTTGCTTCTTTTTGCATTCTTTTTGCTTCTTTTTGCATTGCATTATGAACTGCAGAGCTTTAATAAAAGGCAGCATGAAAATTAGCTCTTGGTGCACTCAGCTTCTTGCTGAGTCTGTGTCACACACAAACAGCAATTGGTGCAGGGGACAGAAAAACTGACTGCAAACCTGCCAGGATCCAGCTGGAAAAGGCCAGGGCTACTCTGCTGAAAATTTCAGGGATCCACAAGTCCACGGGGAGCCAGGCACTCTCTGACTGTTAACTATGGGGAAAGTATTTTTATTTCCAGGTTAACTGCTTGCCAATTAACTGGAGGTAGTTAACATGTTTGTACAACCCCAAACATTTGTTCTGTGACTTAAATGCTGATGGGTTTGATCCAGGGTTCAGCTTGAGCAGCCAACACATGTTCCAGCTGTAAGGAGCCTCCTCTACACTGCAGGTGTGCTCCAGCTTCACCTTACTTGACTGGTGGCAGGGTGCTAGCTGTCACCTCATAGCTATTACTCTTAGAAATCCAAATTCTGCCCAGGACAGCACTCACTCCAACATTCTGGAGCTGAGCAGTAATCTGGATGAGGGAGGCAGGAGGCTGGCAGGGAGCAGGGAAAAGCTCTGCAAACAGCTGTCCCAGGACTCAATCAACAGCCACCAGGTTAGCACCAGGTGACACAGCTCAGGCACAAATGAGCTCAGGGAGGGTGAGGTATGTGGATGGGATATTTTAACAAACAAAGTAGCTGCCTGGAAAGGGAATTCATTGCCAAAAGGTACTGAAATCTTCTTTCTAAAGAGCCAGGGCTGAAGGCAGTGTGTTGTTCCTGCTGTTCTTGCACAGGGCATCAGCTATTGGCAGCCCAGCTGCAGCAGCCCACCTACGAATCACAGCATCTTCCCTCCACACTCCTTCCTCCAGCATGAAGTGTGTCTTTGCAGAATTCCTCTTTCAGAAGACATCTGTGTCCAGGGCAGAGAGTCAGCCAGACAGGAAGGCTGCAGGGACAGAAACCAGCCGCAGCCTCTGCTCTGTCAGTTCAGCTGGAGGGGAAAAAAAGAGGAAAAAAAAAGCAAAAAAAAAAAAAGCAGGTGGGGCTAGCCAGAAGGCTGCAGGCCAAAGAGACTGCACACAAGCAGAGCAGACATTTGGTGTGGTGATCCAGCAGCCTCCCCTCCCTCCATCCTCCCTCCTGGGCTGGCAGGACTCCAGTGGGAATCACAGCTCGCCCGGGGCCAGCACCTCCCTGGGAGGGACCCTGGGGACACGTAGCTGCTGAGGGTGAGGGCACATGCCTGAGACATCTCAGGGCTTAGGAGGATTTGCCACTCGTGTTTTGTGAGAAGCCTCAGAGCCTTGCTCAGGGCAAAAGCCTGCGTTTGCATCCTGGGGTTTTCTAGGCAGCTTTCTGCTCCCCTTCCCTGGGCCTTCCAGGGGGAGGGCAGAGCCACAGGCTAAGTCCTCCCTCTGCTCAAACATCTCCATTTTTCTGACTTTCAGTCGAGCAGGGATGGGGAAAAGAAGGGAGGTTTCCACACTTTGTGCAAAGTCTGTCTCTTGCCATCCCTGTGCTGTTGGCAGAGCCCCTGGCTTCAGTGGGGTCCCATGCTGGGCTGAATCCACTCACTGGCAGAGGGAAGGCTCTTCAGGAGGTGCTGGTTTCACAGGCTAGCAGGGAGATGGATCAGCTGCAACCAGCAGGAGAGACTGGGCTGAGCCTTTAAAAAATAAGATGACTAGATAACAAGGAGAGAAAATAGGTCAAAGAGTAGGACAAAGGGGATGAAGCAGAGGAGTGAAGGCAGCCTAGGGCCTGTTTTCTGCCAGTGCCACTGGGGCTGGGAGCACCATGCCACCATTGGCTGTGCCAGACTTTCACCTCAGCAGCATCTAAAGCAGTGACTCTTGGCCCTTTCTACCCCTGACCCCTCAGTGCAAGATGAAAAAAAGCCCTTTCAGGAATTCCATTCTATCTAGTAAAAAAAAAATCCCAACCCAACCCAAAAAAGCAGTGATGCCTGCTCGTTTCTTTTCCAGGGTTGTGACCTGCCCATTTGTGCACAGCAGAGCAGGGACACCTCTGCATCATCCAGCTCACCATTCTCCTGTCTCACACGGGTTGTTCTCTCCTTGGTGACTCACTGAGGTGAGTGTCACAGCCATGCTGAGGGTTGTCACCTCAGAGTGAGGCTGAGAACACAGCTATGCTTGTCTAGGTGACCCTGGGTGGGATTAGATGCTCTTCTAGGTCCCTTCCAACCCCTGACACTCTGTGATTCTTGAAGCTCCTCATCTGGATGGTCACTGAAGGGTTCAGAAGAGGAGCATGGATAGCACCAGGAAGCTTTGCTACCAACACCTTGGTGTTCTGGACTGTCTGTGGTGTCCCATCCTGCAAACAGATGTTTGTTGATGCACAGCAAAAGCCTCCTACATCTTCAGTGCCCATGAGGGTGGCAAAACCCTCTGCTGAGGAGGGTTGAGGAGAGCTAGCACTGCTCAGCCTGGGGCCTCCCAAGGGAAGCAGAGCACAGCTTCACCCTCTGCAGCTCCCCTGGGCTGGGCACGAAGGCAAACCAACCAGCACAGCAGCTCAGGTCCTTTGGGGCACAGCAACCAACAGGTGGTTCACTCCTCTCTTCTGAGCCAGCACGTTGAAGAAATGCTTCAGCTCTGGGTACAAAGAGATCTATTTACCAAGAAATTATTCTGTATATCTGAAATGTAAGTCCCTCCATTCCCTTGCCAGAGCTGTTGCCCATGTAAGCAGAGGGATTGGTCCAAACGACCTTTTGAAAGCTATTATTTCTGTGCCTAGGGTCAGAGTCTGGTCCTAAAAGACTGTGGTTATATAGCTCCCATAGCCACCTTAAAAAGGGATTTTTAAAGATTTAAACTATCTCGTGCTTTAGATGACACAG
Source organism: Ceyx cyanopectus (assembly GCA_013401355.1). NCBI lineage: Eukaryota > Metazoa > Chordata > Aves > Coraciiformes > Alcedinidae > Ceyx > Ceyx cyanopectus. Next base: position 14,559 of record VYZU01029785.1, on the reverse strand, counting down.
GGCAATAACCACTTTGTGATTTAATCACAGACAATAATAATTTGCTTCAGTGCATGATTCAGCTAATCCACAATTTGATAAACGTTCATCCTAAACTACAAACCCAAACAGCTTTCTGCAAATCCTGTTTGACACTTTAATGTTAAGGCTGTATTTGATAAGCAATCTGTGCTGCACACGAATAAAGGGAGAGAAATTAGGAATTGTTATGTATCTAGATTGCATCCACAACAGTAATTCAAGGAAAACAAAAATAAACCTTGGCAATCACAGATAAATCCTCGTGCAACAAGAAAATGACTGGGTCTGGCTGGGTCTCCACTGGACTGACACATGCTGCAGCTTTCACAGCTCATGGAGAAACAGAGAGCTCTGTTTCCCCCTGAAATAAGGTTGGAAGCACAACAGAGCCCCATCATCTGCTTTAGCAGCAGCATTGATGCATTTGCTTTCATTTTAACTTGGCTGGATGCTTTTGAGGGCTGCAACAGAATCTACCACTGTACTTGTGAATAATTGTGAGGCTGATAATCCAGTCTGTGTTTCAGCTAGAAGCATTCCTGCTTGAGAGAGCCCTGCAAAAATCACATAGAGGGAAGATAAGAAGCCACAAACCATGAACAAACACAAACCACTTTTTTCTCTGCTGCTGCATGTGTGGTTTTGATACTCAGCTTGAAATTTTAGACAGGACCCTACATTGCTCCAGGAAAAAGCACCCCAAAATATCTCAGATATCAGGCTTGGCACTGGCCTCCAAGCAATGGAAATGATTTTTTACAGTGAAGGCTAATTCAGAATATGATCTTGCACTACTGTTGTGGGTCAGACCACGTGCCAGGTCTATGTCTGTGAGGCAGCAGTGTGCCCTTAAGAGTGAAAAAGGCCAACCAAGCTGGGCTGCAGCAGCCAGAACAGCAAGGGAAATGACCCTGCTTTGCCTCTCTGCCACCTCATCTCTGTCCTAACCCCAAGAATTGATCTTCTCCTCTGAAAACCTCCAAGAATCCCAACAGAACTGTTTTTTTTTTACCATTTGATGCTTCGGATTTGTGCCCTTAAAATGGATATAACTCTAGACTTGTGCAAAACATGAGTTGATTTTTCCACATTGCCATGTTTTTATGTTGTTAGTGGTTACAGGACATGCTTCGGGAAAAACACTTCGGATTATTCCTTTGAAATAATTAAATTATTAGTGATATAATCCCTGGATCTTGTGCACAATGAAACATCTGGTACAGAGATTAGAAAATAGATGTTCTTGGCTTATTTTTATTTTCTTTTGTTCAACAGATGTTGTTGATACAAAACACAGCCCTGTAAATCACAGCCTGCATGTAGCCACAGACTGTCACTACTGAGCAGAAATTTACTGTGGCTAGAGAGAGATTTGAGACAGCAATGAATCACTAGCTTACTAACTTTATTCATGTGGGGATGGTTTCAATATTCTACCATTAAGTGCACATGTCCTCAGAAAAAAAAATCACCTTTTAATGGCAGCATGGGAGCTGTGGTTCAGTTGCAGCTGGCTGGCTGGGGGGTGCAGTGGCTCTGCAGAGGCACCTGCATTATCTCTTGTAGCACAGGTTTCAGGCTCAGGTATTTCACATACTTGTTGAAATTTATGGGTTTGTTTGGTGTGGATTTTTTTTTTTTTGTCCACATTTAGCTTTAATTCTCTGGTGCTGTCACCTTGTATTTTGCAAGTAATGTCCATTTTTCAGCTTTAGCTTCAATTTGGTGTAACAGAATCTTTGGGAAATACAAAGACTCAGCTGGAGACTCATTTTTCAGAGGCTCAGGACTTGACCTTGTTCTCAGCTTTACACAAGCAGAGCTTCACTGATTGCAGCACAATTGTTCTGGTTTAGGATATTGCCAGAGCTGAGGCATTTTGAATCCTGATCTGAATGCTCCTGCTTTGGGCCCCCACTTTGCCTCTGATGCATTTTGCACATGGTGCAGCTAGGAAAGGACAAGTGAAATAACAACATTTCCTTTTAAAATGACTAAGAATGATTACCTGTCACCAATGGGCTCCACAGAAGTAGCTTTTTTGGCAATGATGGGATCATGCAGGTACCAGACACGTGCAGAAATGGCAAAGGAGGAGCCCCTGGGCATGGCTGGCTGTGCTGGGTGAGCTGCAGACCCCAGCAAGTGCCACCTGCCCCCTGGGAAGCACAGAGCACTCGTATTCCCTTGGCAAAATAGGAGGAAAGCAGCAAAAAAAGGCCCTCAAGGTGAGCCATATCATCACAGAACCAGCTCCTCATGTGGGTTGGTGTCTCCCAAGGGCTGTGTTCAGAGGCTGCAAGCACAGATCAATACAGGAAAAAAACCACCACGGGATGTTGTGAACCTTGATCTGCCTCTATTGCATTTTTATTTAGTGTTCTTGCACAAACTGCTAGGAAAACACCTAAAGGGATCCTCTGCACATACCTGCTTTTACTTTTTCTCTCTGTTTTCAGGCCAGCATTTAAATAGGGTTTGCTCTGCTCAATTAAAATGCATTTTCTCTCGAGAACAAGCAGATGATTGGTTTCCCAAATCCAGAGTTCCAATTTTCCAGCAAAATGAGAAAACAAAGACAAAACATTTTAATCACATGTGTATCAAATGCACAGGGTTCATTACATGTGATTTAAAGATGTCTGGTATTTTTTTGGAGACTCTTTAAAGTTCCTAACACTCCAAACTCACACAAGTGTAATGTGATTCCTGATCTATTGAATTTTGCAGGATGGCTGCAGTTGGTTCCATTAGATATAAATAGGATGCAGCCAATTTACAATCTCCAATACATACTTTTATCTCAAAATGCCCTGTGAGGCAATTGTGTAAAGTACTTTATCTAGGATTGTTGTTGGTAATATTGCAAGATTTCATGATGTAAAAAATACATCAATGTCATTTAAATGGAACAAAATGGGTCCTTTTTTTTTTTTTTTTCCCCACAGAGTATTTTTAACCATCTTCACAACAAATTTATTCAATAAATACTGTATGAAACAAACATTTTGCACTTTGTCCCACAGATACAATTTGCCAAGCTGATTGATTTCTTTCTCTACAACTAATCGGATTTCTGCAGGCTATATATCTTCTCTTTTATTAAAGATGATGCAATCTTAGCTTTTTATCATATTTTTTATCCACCACACTACAAAGAGGGAGGATTCTATGAACTAACCTTGCAGCTGAGGGGGAAAAAATAGACACAAATCTCATCAAACTGATCCCAAAAGATAAATGGCACAACCAGACCCAAGTTCTACAAACTCAGCCACATGCCCCAACATGGACCAGTGGATTTTTCATCCCATGACAGAGAAAACAAGGAATTTCATCTGTAAAACCTGGTCAAACAAGCTCACAGGATGTGTCCAGCACCCCAAAATCTTGCTGTGGGTGAACAGTGAGAGCTCAGAAGCAGATTTATTGGCAGCCCTTCCCTGTTGTTTTCTCACAGAATCTCACTGCTGTGCTTTGTGTCCAGCTAAAGTGATGCCTGGTTAGTGTTCCTGGGGAGACAACAACCTCAAACTCATCTCCCTGTTCTCTACTAACTGCCTTTTTGTCTTTGGGCAAACCCCCAGTGCTCCCTTTGCTCTGCATCTGCATTATCTGTCTTCACTGTGCAGTCTCCCTCCCAGTCAAGAAGCCACCACTGTAGCACAGAGAACAAATGCTGCAAAAGAAATTAATTACATTTACACTTTCTGGGATCTGCTCATCACTGTTTCCCTGGGGCTGACCAGTGACCCCAGTTCAGGTCCAGTGTCCATCAGGTGAAGCCAGACACAGCCATGAGTGCCAAGACACTCGAGGGCATGTTACCTCCAGGATTTTAAGCACAACAGGAGGTGCCCATTTGGTGCCCTGGAGAGCCTTCCTATCATCTGAAATCACAGAACAAAGGTCTGCCCATGCACACATCCATCCCAGGCCACATGCTTCTTCAACAAAAGGATAAAAGATGGCTTTTGCAAGCTGCCTGGCACCTTAACAGCTCTGTTCTCTGGCAGGTCAAGGCAGGAGTGGATTCCAGCAGGGAACCACAGCCCATGTCCTGCCAGCAGAGCTGCTCAGCTTGAGGGTGCTCCAGCTGGAAAACCTCCAGCCCAGCTTCGTGGGGATGTGCATGTTTCAAGGAACACAGCCTCATATCCAGACCCCTCCTCGAGCTTTTATGGCCAGCAGCAAACCAGCAAACAGGAGCCCAGCTCAGCTCGTTGATTTTAATTTGCAAATTGAATTAATTGAAGTTGGAAGGAGGACAAGGAGCCTGTGACTACACTGTATTCTCAAGGCAGAACCCACCTTCATGGCAAAAGCAGGCTCTGAAGCTGAAATACTGGTCAGACAGGTGGCCAAACCTTTCTAACACAGAGGACAATCAAGCTTAAAACTGAGACACAATACCACAAGATCCAAAAAGACTATTGCTGGATAGTATCATAGAATCAGAGAATGTTTAGGGCTGGGAGGGGCCTCCAAAGGGCATCTAGTGCAGCCCCCTGCAGGGAGCAGGGACACCCTCAACTAGCCCAGGCTGCTCAGAGCCTTGGCCAAAGAGGTCAGCTGTGGGAAAACAGCAGAGCCAAGAGCCCATTTCTGGTAGATGCAGAGCTCCTGAAGGAGAAATATCCTCCTCTGGTAGAACAGGAGCTTTGTCCTCGTGTGATGCTAACTTTTCATGCTTTGAGCAGCACACAAATGAGCAGGAAAACAGCTAATTAGGCACGTTACTGTAATTGCATATTTCATGAAGTGGAGAATGAGGTGTTTAGCTCTTCCATAAGATAATGATGTAGAGGCAGAATTGTCCAGAGAAGCAAAAATAGCAATGGACTGCCTACAGAAATGTTGTTTTTGAACAACAGGAAAAGCAACAGTTGAAAAAGAATTCAATACCTGGCAGAAAGGAAAACACCACCTCATTCTATTCTAAAACTGGGTAACAGATCCCTCTCCCCTCATCCAGCCAAGCTGGGGCTGGAGCTATGCAAACCATCATTCCATACTGTAGTGAGCCTATCACCACACTGTGATCCTCTGTAAACCTGAGGCATGTCTTGAGGCAGAAAATGGATTTATCTGGGATCTGTTCCATGTAAACCCAAGCCCTGAGCTCCCCACAGGGCCTGCACCCACGTGGAAGGGCACACAGAGCTGCATCCTCACTTGCTCTTCTAGTTTGAGCACAACAACAACAAAAAAATGAGAGCAGTAAACCAGCTAATTAGGCATATTTCCCTAATTGCATATTTTATGAAAACCCAAATGTGGACAAAACTCATGTTGTATTTTCCTAGGAAATTAGTCTTGTCACACAGAGCTCAGATCTTATTTAGCAGCCAGCTTTTGAGCTCTCAGTATTACTGTCATGGTTAAGTAATTACAATCTGACATGCATTGTATCAGCCTTTTAAAAGCAATTAGGAAGAAGCTGCCTATCTTAATGATATGTATATACATCTCATCCTCACAAGTTTTGCTTTGATAACATCTGCTGGTTTTTGGAGGAAGGCCAGTCTTTCAAAAGTAAAATAAATCAGTGCTAACAATGGGAACATTATGAGCTTCCCAAAAGTGATAAACCCCGTGCCCCACTCCAGCTGAGTGAGCAAGTCCTGTAGGCATTTTGAGGTCTGGGAGTTTTTGGATCAGAAACGTGATGTTGAACTAGAATTTATGATAATGAAGAAGCCTTAAAAATACAGTTTATTTATAGTAAGGCAGTTTGAGAAGCACAGCTCAATCCCTGGCAGAATGGGTCACCCCTATTAGCCAGGTGCCCTTTCTCCCTGCTGGCATCACCCTACCTCTGAAGAAGCAGCAGCAGTTCTGTGTCCTCTCCTCAGCCAGTGCAGTTCAGACTGGCACGACTTCAGTGGCCACCAATTTCCACCTTGGTACTCTGGGCTCCAAGCTGGGGGGTGAACAAACACATCCCTTGTCCTCCTCCCCCACTCTGCTGTGGCTCACTGCACCATGGTGGACATCTGGGGATGGACCAGCTGAAATAGCTGAGGGTGAAGCACCAGCGTGAGTGTGAAAAACCCCCAGAGTGAGTGTGAAAAACACCCAGGGAGTCCTCCTGACAGCCCAGGTCCCTCCTGCAGCAGCCATGTCAGCTTGGCTTGACATTTCTCTGGTTTGAAGCCACTCTCTCTGCTTGTGCAGTGTTTAGAGATCCTGGGATGTGCTAAGAATAGCAGCAGACCAGAGATAAAAACGAGAAGGGACAACTTTTGCCTCCCAAATTCAAAAAGACACTGGTATAGAAAAATCCTGGCTGGCAGAACTTTTCTTCTTCTCCAAAGAAGTTATATTTTAAGAGCTGAGGTCAACAGCCCTCTTGGTACAGATGATTTTATTACACTCTGTGACAAAAATCGACAGCAAAGAACAGCTCGTTCCACAAACCCTGCCCCCCATGGCCTCCTGCTGTCAGCATGCTCTTCCCTTCCTCTGCACCTTTTCACTGCCTGCACCTTCACTCTTCTTTGCTTCCTTTGGGACTATAAGCCAAGGAGCTGTGGCTGCAGAAGGGACCCTGTGCCCTGTCCCCTGCTGCTGTACTCATGGAGAGACTCTGGCCAAGATCTGCCAGCATCACTGCTGAGCCCTGCAGTGCAGGAGCAGCTTGGCTCACATCACAGCTCCACCCCAGAGGTGCTCTGAGCACAGCAAAGCTCAGAGCAGGCAGGCAGGAGGGAGAAGGATGCTGAGGGAAAAGGGCTTGCACTGCCCAGCACACAGCATGGGCAGAGTGACAACTATTGTGAGGCTCCTCAATAGCTCATCTGGCATTCTTCCCAGTGCTGTTTGTGAGTTTCATGCCTGCTTCTGAGTGTCCAAAAGAAAAGGAAAGGAACAGCACAAGGCTGGGGAAGAGATGGAAGGAGGAGACGAGAAGGAAGAAGAGAGACAGCAGCACCAGTTCAAGTGAGCACTAAAATCAGATCAATTTTCCAACTTCAGTATTAAAAAAAAATATTCCAGAACAACTTGGCTTTTCAAAATGAGGAATGCACATTTCCTCATCACATGGCAATGTCTCTATGTGGCAAAAATTTCACTTATTTAACATTTTTTTTAAGAAGAGGAGAAAAGCTGACACCTTCAAAATGAAGCAGCTACAATATTTTGTCATGTTGCCAATGACAGGTGATTGCTGTAACACAGAAGTGCTTTTAAAAGAACTAAGAAAATCACTGTTCAGAATGTCAGGCTGGTGTTGCTCAACCTGTCTTTTCTTCTCTGTCCCTCTGACTTTGATGGGAATTCTTCTTTCAGTGAAGATGTTGGGATCCTGAGCGGCCTCAAGAGTTTAAGATGAGGAATTTGCCTATCAGGAGAGATCCATTTACAAATGAAGGAAGCTGGAAAGGAATACTTTTAAGATACTATCACAATACAAAAGGCTTCATAGACCCAGTGATTGCAATGGCAGAGAACAGACCCTTTAATTCCCCACCAAAGATTGCCTTGCTTTAGGGAGATGGTCTAATGCATGGCAGTATCCTTTACTCCTATGAACACAGGCTGTTTTTAGAACAGTTTGCAACTGATTGAGGAGTTATGTAATTGCACCAATTACATCCAATTACATAATTAGAGTAAATAAGTAATAATATAATTAGGTGCTGTAATTATGTAGTTATGACAGGTAGCACTAATGCTGAGAAAATCCATTATGAAACTTGCTAAGAACTGTGGACAGGGGATGTGAGAACAAAACTTTTAGGGCTTCGTTTGCTGAAGTCTTTCATTCTTCCAATGGGCAAAATAATTAATTTAATTACTATGCTAGTAGCCTTTTATATTTGCAAATGAATGGAGGCACAAATCACAGGCTAATTCGTATCTCTGTTTTACTGAAAAAAATCCAGCACCTAATCATCTGCATTTTTTTTGCCTCCATTTATCAATTTAGAGCTACCAAAGCTTGGGTAAAATCTGCATGTGCAAATTGCACCCTGAAAACAGGAGTCTAAAAATTTGGACATTAACCTTCCCTGTTCCAGTTATTGCATTAAACTGTCTCCTCTGACAAATGGACACCAGGAACATTCAAAAATTGCTGTAATGATGTCATACAAGTTATGTGCATGTCCCTGGCTTTGCTAGGGATGGCATGTCTGCTCAAATGGGTCACAGAGGTTTTCTTCTGCAAGAATGAAAATCACAGAGTGTCAGGGGTTGGAAGGGAGCTAGAAGCTCATCTAGTCCAACCCCCCTGCCACAGCAGGGGCACCTAGACCAAGTCACCCAGGAACAGATCCAGGGGGGGCTGGAATGTCTCCAGAGCAGGAGACTCCACAATCCCCCTGGGCAGCCCCTGCCAGCCTCTGCCACCCTCACTGGCAAAAAGTTCTTCCTTGTGTTTCCCCTTACTTTCTAGGGTCCTGTCCCATGGGACTTTTCCAAACAGATCCCTAAGAAGGCCAAGATTAGCCTTTCTGAAGTCCAGGGGAGCAATCCTGCTTGTGGTCCTGTGCCTGCAATTCTAAACTCCACCATCTCATGGTCACTAGAGCCAAGGGTGCCTCCTACCTTCACATCCTCTACCAGACCCTCTTTGTTGGTCAGTACAAGGTCCAGCATCACTCCTCTCCTTGTTGGCTCCTCCAACATCTGCATTAGGAAGTTCTCATCAATGCTTTTATTATTGCTTTATTCCCACTAATGTCTTCATAAAGTAACTGTCTGAAAAGCTAAGAGGTGTACAATTAGTTTATAAAATACATTCTAAAAAGAAAAAAAAAAATATAAAAAGGAAGACAAAAAGAAAAAGGCACAACAAAAAGGACAAAATAATACCTTGCTTTCTGAAAGCTGGATAGCTACTGATTACTTCTGTCACTCACTCCTCAGAGCAGTATGCTCAGCCCTAAAGCAAATGCAGAGCTGCTGGGAAAAGAAAAACTACAGGGAGCATCAGGAGTTTGCAGCTGATGTCCACAGTCCAGAGGAAGAAAGCAACAGAAGTCCTCTGCCCCAAGGTCTTTTGAGGCCAAAGACATGCAACATAATGGGAATGCCTTGAAACAGGCACCCCTGCCACAGAAATAAAAGGGGACTTGGAAACTTGCCTTTGAGTGAAGTGTGTAAATCACCTGCAAGTTTCTTTCATAGCATACTTCAAAATATGAACCTACAGGTATTTCAGGATGAACTTGAAGACTGGATTTGGGTGGGAATCCTCTGGCTGTGGAAACACAGAAGTTGGGGTTGATCCAGAAGCAGCCATATGAGGTGTACTCACCATAACATAACCTGGTAGAGTTAGAGCTTTTCCAGAGTATGAGCCATGTAGTTTTTTCAGCCATATTCTGCACCACTTGAAATAGAAACTCTCATTCCCCTTTCCCCCCTTCAGAGAGGTCCTGAGACTGCCCTGTTCCCCAAACCCCCCTGTTTTTAGCAATCTTTGTCACACTCCCACACAGCCCCAGTGAGCCTCGTTCAGCAGTGAGGCAGTTCCCCTGGCAAGCCCCAGTTCCCTTGTGAAAGGTTCAGGTGAAGCCTGCCTCTCTTGTGCCAGATCCCAGCCAGAACTTGGTCTCTTACCAGGGACTTGGTCACCCCTCCCAGCATCATGTCTGCTCAGCTTTCAGTGCATCACAAAGCCTGCATCAGCTTCTCCTTCTGTGTGCAGGAAAAACCCCCTGCCTAAGCCTGAATTTCTGCATGGGATGGAGTACATCTCATGCTTGTCATGTAATTTCATTCCCATCATATCATTCCTATCAAACACACACAGCACACACCAGCTCATGCAGCTGACAGCTGCAAAACTACCTCTGAGGGCTTCCCTTGGTCCTAAGCAAAGCTGTATCTCTCAATCTCTTCTTCCAGTCTGGTATCATACTTCAAGAACACACCACTCTCCCAGTTAGATGATTTTCTCTCATGTGCTGTAGAGCAATCTCTCTGGCTCCAAGAGAGTCCTTTTTTTGCTCACTTAAGCAGTTTCAGTTGCTTCTGCTACAGACCACTGAGATTTCTGTAGCACATCTTGCCTAGATTTTGTACTGGGGAATTTCAACTGCACCAAGGTACAATTACTAATCCAACACTGGCCAAATATTGTTCAAATATTTGATTTTCCCTTTTTTCCTCATGCTCCTCCATTCCTTCTTCCATTCCATGTAAGCTTTACACATCTAGGTCCATATATACCTCTCACCATCCAGAACAACCATTAACTTTCTGTGTAGACCTAGGGAAAAAACCAATCACAAAATGATAATCCCCAAATCTGGACTATTAACCACTTAAACCACCAGCATTCTGCCACAGAGAAACAGAGGCTTGGAGAAATCAGCTCAGTGCTTGAGGTCACATGTGTTTTGATGCTTTTCTGTTAATATTTTAGATACTCAAAGAGGAGTTCCCACCATTAATGCAGATGTAAAATACATTAGTGACTTACATCAGAAAAGTCAAACCACTGCTGCCACGAGAAGAATATGCTTACTATGAATATTAATGCATCCCTTGGAATTAAACATTTATACTTAACATACATACTTGCAAAGTTTAAAATCATACAGCAATTGCAGGGAGAAGGAGCAGTGAAGGGGCAGACAAATGAGGCAAGCCCTGGAGTCTGGAGATGCTATTGATTCCATGAATTAAAGTGCATTTCTGAGAGAAGCTAAAATATTTTCATGTGTAAGAGGGATGACTTGCTATTATGAATAATTTCTTGTAATGGAACAGAGGCTACAAGCATTTGCTTTAGTTTTTCTGTCTCACCCATCATGCTGCACAAGGATAGATCCATTACAGGCTAACAGTGTAAATGCCCTGAGCTTGGCAATGGGTTGACAGTTCAAAATTTCCATGGACAAAGGCTGCTCCTCTCTGCCTAAGCACTGGATTCCTAGCACCTGACACAGCACCTTCCTGTGCACTGCTGACAGCCCTTCCAAAAGCTCCACTTCACTGCAGCATTCAAGCAGGCACTCCTGGCTGAACACAAGCCATCCACTAAAGCCAGTTCCTCAAGGTAAGCTCTGCATAAGCCTGCACAGTGCCTGGGAACAGTCTCCCCTAATTTTAGCCAGCTCCCAATTAGGCATCTTGTCTAAAAGAGTCTTTTAGGCCCTGGATGGAGTGAGAAAGGTGATGCCAGGGTGAGTCACCTCAGCTGTGCTAGACACCCATCTAAGGCAGGATAAATAATGCAGCTTTCTGCACTGAACCCAGGTGCCTGACTTGAAGGCAACTGAAATTAAAGGAGAAGAATCTTCCCTGTGGTTAAAGTGAGGTCTGCAAGGGCACTCAGCATCTCAGTGCTGGGACTGGGCAGTGTGTATAATCAAAGGCCCAGGGAGGGATGAGAGCAGACACCCTCAGTAAGGAACCTGGCTGCAGAAGTGCATGGACAGCAAAGCCTGATGTCCATTTGGTTACACACTCCTCTGGGATTCAGATCCATGCTGGCTCTGCAACCACACAGCCTGGCACTGCTACAGCACTGCAGGGTCTGCCAGGGAGTCCATGGGAAGTAGCTGATGCACCAGAATATCCCAGCAGGCAAGAAAAAAATTCCTCAAAAACAAATCCCCAAGCCAGGCAGCCTGATCATGTATCCCTCTCTCTCAGCAGAACAAATCCTCTTTGGTAGCAGGCTGGAACTGGCATGGAATTGACCATCTCACTGCCCCCCTGCCATCACATTTCTCCCTCTGAATCAGAGGCACTCTCAGTGCTTTAGAGGCACTTTCTGTAGCTCTTCAAATCCCTGCAGCAGCTCTTCTTGGTCTTTTTCAGTAGTTTTTTTTCAGAGGAGAAAAGCACTAGCCCTCAACACTGACCCTGCCTTTTTCTGTTCAGCAGGAGATGGTATTTTTCTGGCCAGCAGCCCAGAGATAGTGGCCAGAGCTGAAACAGCAGCAGATGTTGTGATGCTCTCCTGCCCCTGCTCTGGCTAATGAGGCAGCAGAACCCACAAAGCATGAGAGCACACACACCAAACCAAAAAGTGGCCTGTGCCTTCATCTTTTTCATGATGCTGAAGACTGGGCTTCTTGCAGACTGGCTAAGACAAGTGAGGAGACCTTGAAAAACACAGATCAATGTTTCCTATTGTTCAGAGAAGAGAGAAGAAGAAAAGATACTCCCTGCCCTTGCTGCAAGGAGAGTCAGTTGCATCAAGCACGTGCCCACGTTGACTTACCACAATCATCTGTGCCACATAACTTTCTGGGCCAGTGTATTCAGTTGGATNATATTTATTATATACATATAATAAAATTATATATATATATATACAAAATAAAATATAAAAATACCCAAATCTGTTAAGTATGTTAGAGCAAGGAACCTAACTTAATTTAAAGCACCATAAATTTGAAGGATCTTAATTTTAAAGCTATAACCACATACAATAACTGCCAGGCAAGAAAAGCCAGGCCAGAAGGCACTCCTGACAGAATTCTTTCAGTGCAGAGTTTATTCTCTTTTGTGATATTTCCTCAATAACAACAATATAATAAATACATTAGAGTTTTATGGCTCTTTCTATGCTGAGGGCTATAAAGTGCTTTACAAGTGTTGGCTCTGCTTCTTTCTCAGTGTAAACTGGTAAAGCACACAGTGTGCACTCCAGGTCCTGATCTCACAAAGATTTATGCAAATGTTTAGCATCATGTTTGAGCTCACCTCAAAACAAGTGCCATGTGTCTGTGGGTTCTGTGGGGATGATTTTCATGTAATTCTTTTGTTCTCTGTTTCATATCACCTTCTGAAACAGGCAGATCCTGCTTTGGCTGCCCTTCTGGAATGCACTGTGCTGTGGAACAGCAAAAGCTGCACTTTCATCTGCATCATGCTCTGTGAAATGAAGTCAGCAGCTGCACCATCTCCATTAGCAGTGGTGGTGTGAGTGTGAGACACAGCCCTTCTTCCCCAGAAGCCTGGGTGCAGACTGGGAAGCCACCACTTAGCAAAGCTAGCTTTTGACTCCCAAAGCAAATCTGTTTCCTACTGAGAGGGAACAGAATCAATCTGGAATACAATGTTTGAGCAGACTTTCCTTGCAGAAGATAACCACACCTTAGGTCCACACTTTGAGTACTGAGGAGTATTTATTTTTTCTCCTTTCATAGCTCAGTAATACCTACCACAGATGAAACAGGTTGTCTTTAGTATTTCCTCCTTTTTCTGCTTTTCACTCCTGAGATCAGCAAATGTGTCAATGATGACTCCAAAGATTAGGTTGAGAACAATAATTATGACAATGAAGTAAAACAGAAGATCATAAACAACTCGTGCAGCAAACAGGGGCTCCTGAAACAAGAAGATAGAAAAATAGCACACCTCTAAAATATTAAACATTTTCACTTCAGCTCAAGCAAAGCTATGCATCTTTGTTTTCATGCTGCAAATTCTTCTAGCCTTGCTCAGAGAAACAGAAAGGGAATGCTTATGGTAGTCTTTGTGGAATACTCTTATCCATGAGGCTGTAAGCTGGCTCAGAGTGGGCAGAACAAGGTTTTCTTGGGCACACACACACAAAGTGCTCATATTCCCCATTTCCTTACACTCCTGTTTTCACACCACAGTTCCTTTCCTTCCTGCAAAGGCTCACCTTGACAACTCTAAAAGCAGCAAAGCTGTTCCATGGCAAAAAGATGACATTCAGTGCCAGGAGGAGGAACATCAACCCCAAGTCTCTTTCTTCACCATGCTACTGACTTGGAAGTCACTCCTGTTCTCAGTTTCCCACACACTGATTGGGACAATAATGCAGCCCTTTGTGAGGCAGTTTAATGTAGTTAGCATTAAATCACTGTTAAGAGACAATGGTCATTTCCAAAGTCTGTGTTCACAGAATTCCTGGGGATGGGCTGTGGTTCCTGCAGAACCTCCCAGGCTGTGGCACAGGAGCTACACTCCTAGTATGAGAACATTGAGCTCTTCCATCCAGATCTGTGTTACTTGTTTCTGTGCTCTTTCAAGTCCTGCTGAGATCCTAGTTGTGAATTTGATCCTTATGCTATGCTGTGGCTCACCAAGCAAAGTGTGCCAAGACTCCATTTATGTTCTTTTGGAACTTAAAGAAAAAGTTAAAATTAAGTTCTTTTGGAACTTAAATAAAAATGCACGTAACTACTAAAATATTAAGAGTTGGTGGTAAATTAATTGAATTTTAGAGCAAACTTCTGGAAGAGGACATATACCATGACATATGAAATTCTGTTTTTACTTCAGTGGTGGTTGAATACAAATAAAAATAGTATGGGGAAGATGCTGTGCTGAATTTCAGCTAAAAAGACACCTTATGTACTACAGTGGAGCATCCTGACATATATTTATCAGTCAATCCCTTTCCAAATTTGACTTTTAAATTCCTAGTGTAATAGAAGGGTGATCCAGTCTAGCAACACTTCTTATGCTTCCAGTGCTTGGAAAGTTACAGTACACTCCAGTTATCCAGAAGGGGTAAACTGCTACCTAGAGTTCCCTTTGCCAAGTGTCATCACACCAAGCTTAGCTCTTCCCATGAATCCCAGAGTGTGAGGGGTT
>VYZU01029784.1:0-20790 GCA_013401355.1 Ceyx cyanopectus | reverse complement strand
CTCTGATGTGAAATAACAAATCCCTCAGACTTGACCAGTGGAATTGAGTTTGTGCTAGTCAGTGCACAGATGAAGGATGTCTTCATAGTTCTGAAGGAAGGCACATGAGAAAAAAATGACTCTTAATTGCTCTCATTTCCACCTAGGCAATTTGCAGACCTGGCCCATCCTAACAGAAACTAAGGTTTATGGTAAATATTTAATTCACTGTTGGGTTCTGCTCTTCTCCCAGTTTCATGTCTAGCTTATGGGAAGTGGGATATAACAGGGTGGTTTTTATTAAGAAGTTTTTTTTCTTTAAGGAATTGTATTTGTGTCTTCCAGGATGCAAGACAGAAGTTGTGGACAGGCACTGCCTCTCTCTTTAATGTTGAAGGAGGTATACTGTACAGAGAGAGGCACCAATAAGGGATATCCTGAAACTGTGTCAGAAGCTTCATCTTACAATGACTTTTTCCATGATTCCCTGTCAGACATACAGAATGGTGACTTTTCAAATGAACTTTCTGCCTTCCTTACCCAGGAGGAGATACGTAAGAGCCTTGACATAGCTCGGGAAGCCATTGCCAGTTCTATGAAGGAGGAGCAGAATGCAGCACCAGGCTTCACTCATTATTTCAACACCCCTCTTCCTACTACTTCAGAAAACCCTTCTATGAGGGATACCAAGCTGCATGAGCAAGGTGCTTTGCAGAGGCCTCAAGCAAGCAGCCTGAATTCATCTACTGCAAGCCACATTCTCCAGAGGAATCAGCAAGAGCAATCCAGAGCATCTCAACCAGCAGGTAGTTTGGTCCCAGTTTCCAGGAGGCAAGCAAGCACCTCCCCTTTGCTAACTGCTAGTCCCAGCTTCATTAGAAGCCTGAAACACTTGGAAAAAGATGGTGCAGGTGTGCCCAAGACAAGCCCAAAATCTGAATCAACATCCAGGGAAGATGCTCCTTTCAGGGGCAAGCTGTGTGACAAAGCTGCCACGTTCATAGAGGAGCTGTCATCTCTATTTAGGCAGGCAGCAAAGACAAGAGGCCGAAGTCCTGATGGGGATTCTTCTTCTCCAGACAGTGGATACCTGTCTCCTAAAAAGAAACAACCAGCTCTAAGTACTGATGTGAACCAGGAGTTTGACAAGCCACATCAAGAGACTGAGCCTGAGGCAGAATTACCTGGAGTTCTTCTGAATGGAGAAGGTTTTTCTGAGAGGCAGAGCATCCCTCAGGCTGAAATGCTCCTTTGCCACCCCTTCATGAACACAGGAGAGAGGCAGTCTTCAGCACCTCAGTTCACACAGAAGCTCCGGAGTCAGGAAGTTGCTGAAGGAAACAGAGTGCTGCTGGAGTGCAGAGTCTCAGGAAATCCAGTCCCTGATGTCAGGTAAGTTGCATGCCTTTCATCTTAGTCACCAGCCACCTTCTGGCTCTGGAAAATATCTAAACACAGGCATCCCAGGAAACTGTAGTCAGTCATACAAGAGCATACATGCAGCGTTAGTAAGCACATGGAATAACAGATTCTGACCTCTTCAGTTCTCTAGTGTTCAGTGTTTTCTGCTTGGAAAAATGTTCTACTTGAGTCAAAAACCACATGGAAAAATTAGAAGCAGAACTGGCTCTCATAACATGCTGTGTGACTGTTACCTCATTAATCAAGATGAAAGAATTCACAGTTTTCCCCTGAAGAGCATATATAAAGCAGNATATTTTTTATTTTTTTTTACTGTCAATGAATTAGAATGTCTCCAAGCCTCAAACCAATGGCATTTGGGGTCTTTACCATAAGGTAACCTAAAACTTTCTAAATCTAGACAAATCTCCTTTTGTGGAGGACATTTCCAGAAGGCAATCTTTTGATCGTTTATAGTGTAATTTATGTGCATTCACTTCTGTTAGATGACAAAATATAAAAGTAACTGCTGCCTACATGTTTGGGTTAGGTGTTTTATTTTTATTATGAACAACTCATAATGCTTTCCACAGGCTTCCTTTCCTTCTAAAACTCATGGAAATTAAGGTTAACTACAACTGAATAGAGAGTGTTTGCCACTTCACAGGTCTGAACCATCTTATATAGGTCCTCACAGCCTATTTTGCTTTAAAGTCAGCTGAGCATATTTGATATTCTCAAAGGAAAATTCTGTCCAAAAAGTTCTGTTTGGACAGGATAAAATTTGTAGTCTCCCATTCAAAACTCCCTGTAAGTTTGCTACATGATCCTTTTCAAATTCTCAACATTTCTTCAAAGGAACGGAGTCCCTTTCTGTGACAGTTGTGTGATTTCTTTGTATCTTCTGCTGTGAATTCAACAAGACTGGAAAAGTGAAACTTTGCAAAGTCATGCTATGGACATATGTACATTGCCTCAAACAAACTTATTTTCAGTCCTACTGAGCTATAAAATGTATTTTGTGGGGTGAAAATGCTCTTAGAATAGGCAGCACATAGGCTGACCTAGGGAGCTGTGTACCAGCCATGGGGCTTTTTCTGTTTAGGTCTTTTCCATCATCGTTGTATTTATATCAGAGGCTTCTAATATCAAGATGTTTAAAACAAATCTGAAAAAACATAAATAAAAAATAAGAATTCTGTAGTCTTTAATTTTTAATGTAAACTATGCTTGGTGAATCTTAACTCTTGTAGAATCTCTGCTGACACAGGAGTACATTCTTTTTAAATCAAGCATACTTTTAAGCAATCTCATCAGTTAATTATTAACTAAATTAACTCATTAACTATTGAACTAACTAAACTAACAAATTGTTAATTTGTAACTGGCTTTATTTCCCTGGTTGAAACCTCTAATTGTGCTTTGTTAGCATCCTGCAGATGCAACCCCTGCCGAATCCCTCCATGTGTGCTGCATGCCGACTTCTCACTCTCTTGCAAAGCCCCCCGACAATTAATTTCAGACTTTCATGGTCCACCCTGCAACTGCTTTTATTTAATAATCCCAGGGGCACAGGCAGCAGCTCTACGTCAGCAAATTTCTTGGTGGAGAGCTATGTAATGAGGCTGCCTTGGCTGCAGAGGTCACTCGCACACAGCACCGGGATGGAGCTGAGCCGAGCCGGGGAGGGTACCCCGGGGAGGGAGCATCCCGGGGAGGGGGTACCCCAGGGAAGACCCTTAGGGGAGCCCCCAGAACAAAAGCTGAGCCTCATGCCGTGCCTGGGAGAATGGGCTGAGCGGGTGCTCTCAAAACCTCAAGCAGAAGCAGTTCAAAGCGCATCAGAGTGTTTGGAGAACCTCAGCCCTGAGCTACCTCCAGCAAATCCCTGCTGAGAGTGACTTTCCCTCGCTGGCTCCGTGAGTATTTCATTACTTCTGTGGCTGCTCTGAGCTGTAAACGAGGTTAAAAAGTATTTTCTGAGGTCTACCCTGAGCTGCAAGATATGATTTAAAATTATTAACAGGTATTCAGCCAAATTCTGCAGCACAACAGGTAGTGAAATGTTTTGTGCAAAGTATATTCTCTTCTTTTTCAACAGCAAATTGACACACTCGTGTGCACACCCATAAATGCACTTAGCACAACTACAAGGCTTTTTTTTTTCCATTAAGGAGATATTTGGTCTCCTAATCTCTATTTTTCCCTGTAAAAACTCCTCAAAATCCCCACCTAGAAACATTACTTGCATGTAATCCAGAACTGTGCTTAGAAAATATAGAAACAAATGCCAAGCACCATGCTTAAACAGATAATAAAACCCAAACTACCTTGATTCCTACAACTTCCAAGACTTCCTCAGTTTTATAGCCTTTAAAAGCTTTTGAAGACTAAAAACATGCAATAAATTGTATTTCCACTGTAGATTATCAGGCACAGCTGCAAAGAACATCAGGCAGCAGATAAAGTTGAACCCAAACCTATGCAGCTGGGTGGAAATTCAGGTGCACAGGACATTAGTGACTGAGCTACCCAGACAGCACTTGGTAATTTTAAGTCTTGGAAATGTGTTACAAATGTACTTTCTGCTTCCTCACTAGGCTTGTTTTTTAGGCAGGAAAACTCTGGTTTTGTTTCTTCAAATGTCTCATTGTGTAAATTTTGTAGTTGTGATAAAGCACCAGTGGCTTGGTGGGAGATACAGGTGTTTTGTTCTACTAGTTCTATAACTCTGAGGCTTTAATGTTATTTATTTTTTATCAAGTATGAGCAGCTATTTATATATCTGTGCTAATGGAATTCATTTGACAATTCTATGTATCCTAAATTGGCAAAAAAAATCTGTTTCTTGAGGATGTTCTTCAATTTTTTTTATAAGCTTTTTAAGACTCATCTTGAGAAATCTTACTTTTCCATTTATAAAATCTTAACTATTCAGGTTAATCAGGTGGTACAGGTCCTGCTTTGTAAATATTTTCATAAGCTTAAATTAATACTTATAATATTCAAGATGGAAACTTCAGTGAAGCTATTGTGTGATTACCTTGTTTAAAATATTTGTTCATTCTAATCTTGTTTACTAGCCCAAAACTGAGGATACACCCAATAACTAAATTTGTTTCTGAACAGTGAGATACTTCATGTGTCTTAACAGACTTTATAAGCATTATGGTAGCTACAGTGATTGCAAAAATACTTTATTATAAAAATTAAAAAGATTAGTATGTGCTCTATGTAGAAGGAGAGGGCTCTTGAGACTTGAAAATCATTGCAGTATTAATAATGAATGCTGACAAGTTTAAATTATAATTCTCAATAATAAAAATTTAAAAAAAAAGAAATTGGAAACCATTTGTATAGTTAACACTATTTCTGGAACAAAGTAGTACTTCAGCTTCTGCAAAGTGCTTCTTTCTTCCCTTTAATTTTTTTTTTTTGTTTTTAATACACCCATCTCCTCATATGTGTCTCTAGATGCTCTGACATCAGAGGCCTACTTGCTTTACTGGTCTCTAACAGCTTTTATTCAGGTATTGATAGATTTAGGATTAAGTGGCATTTTTCATTTAACACAATTCAATTAATATATATTATTACCAAATGCAATATTTTACAGTAAGAATTGATCTAAACCACTTCCTGAAATTATACAGTTGCTTCTATTCCCTTACTTCACAGTGTTGTTCTAATAGTTTACTAATGGTTGAACTGTGTGACACAAAAAATGGCTCTTTTTTATGATGCAACCTTTTGTAAACAATATGTGTTCCCAGAATATTTTATATGTATTTCCTAAGAGAGCTAGTTAATGGAATGAGTTGTTAAATTGCTCCCAAATATAAATATTTTTCTTCAGTTTTCCCTTAGTCTGATGGAGTTTCTTTATGAAACCATTCTACCTAATAAATATACTTTTATACAGGAATCAACAAAGTCTTCTACTAATCATTTCAGGGTAGAATTCCACTAATCTGTCTTCTTACTAGTCTTCTGCAAAGGAAGACTACTTGTTAAGAACTAAGATTCTTGCACTTAAGGATTTCCTTGGATCAAAAATGGTATTTTTGTAGATGTTTTCCTGTGTGTGGAGCATGAAGGATCATCTGAAAGTATAAACAGCACGGGTAATATTGCTAAGTGTAAATGATGTAAAAGATGTTTACATTCAAATGAAGATATATTATCTCTAGTTATGAAAAAGATTTGTTAACATACTCAGTATTTTTCTGTCACAAGAATTTTTTGTCTTACTCCTTTTGTCAAGAATCTCCTCTTGGCTTTTGCTCTTTTTTTCCACAGTGAAGGTTTAGACCCAAGCTCAAACAATGACATGCCTGCACTTCTGTGGTAACACACAGCTTCCAAATAGTTTTTCTTCCATTCTCCATTAATTTTGTGGCACTGAAAGCCCACACTGTCAGGATTTTCTGCTTCTGGAGGGAAACACTGAGTGGAGATAAGGCCTATCTAGATCATGTAGCCATCTCCTTCAAAGAGTGGCTGGCTGAGATGCCACTAGTGCATCACTTTGCTTAACTCATCAGTACCTTAGAACCAAATTCTCTATTATTTGTCATCACTCTACTTAAGAAAAGCATTGAGGAGACTTGTGTAGTCTCGATGACCAAATGTTCTATTTGGTTTTCTTGGTTTATTGTCTAAAACCATGGAGTACAGTGGTCAAAATGGGCATCTGAAGAGCCAGGCTCTTTCCTGTGTGAAATCACCTCTACAAAACCCAAATTGTGGCAATTTAAGTCTTAAACAGATTGCTAATTCAAGCATAACTTAGAGAAGTCCCGTAATGTTTCAAAATTAATAGTCAAAGATCTAAAATTGAGAAAGTGGGGAGGATGTGGAATGTTTGCTTATTTCTTGTCTCTGTAGAATACTTTTGAGTCCACAAAGTATGCAGCTCCTCATCTTTCTTCTGGAGGCTCTGTGCATCACCAGATTCTCTTTCTTCACAGCTCTAAGTTTAGTATTTTTCATGAGCACTGAAATAACTTGGGTAGTTCTTGTTTTAGAAAATCACACACTTTCTTTCTGGTTTTCCATCCTGAAAATAGGAAGCATAAATCCTGTGAAATTCCTGAAGATGGCTGTGAAAAGAAGCAATTGTAAAAACAATGGGATAGTTGATACTTGGACTGCTCTTTCAAATTTCATTTAGGAAGAGAATTCCAGCTCAATTATTTTATTTTTCTCTGTCTTTCTGTGAATATCTTTTTGTCTCTCTTGGTGTATTTCTGACTATATTAATGAAAGCTTAGAAGAATCACAGTTCACTTCTTTATTCTTCTGCTTTGTCTGCCTTTCAGCAGAAGAATGCAGATCTGAAGTTCCTTGCTAAAGTTCCATATACAAATAAGGTATTAACTAGTATTAATAAAAGATTAGATGAGAATCTTATCAGAATACGTTTTAAACTGATTCTATGCTTGGTGGCTAATGTGAAAATCTTAGTATCAAGTTAATTAAAATTATACATCTAAAATAAGAAAAATTGTGTTATGCATATAATGAAAAAAAAAAAAGAAAAATATATAAAGAGCTTTTGTCTTTTATTTACATAGGAACTGAGTGGAACTTGGATGAACTCTAAAATAACAAGGCACCACATGTATTCAGAAAGCTCTTTTACTACACCAGCTTTGTCCATGTTAAACATTTTCGTTTAGAAACTAGGCTTAATTAAAGTGGTTTTAAAATACAGTTTTCCATCAAAAGTGGTGCTGAAACAAGGCCAGAGGCAGTGTTCCAAAAGGCTGCTTTTACTTCATATTTCAGCATTTATTTGTATAAATCTTACATGCTGTCTCCAGGCCTTTTCAGTATCGTGCAAAGCACTAGAAGTCAAGAAGTCTGAGGAGATGCATTAGAAATCTACTTGTCACAAACTGATTAAAATGAGCAATCTGTGCAAATGAAAACTAAATCTAGAGGCTAAGTAGAACAGAGGTGGAGATGAACCCACGTGTTTTAGGAATTGACTATTTTATTTGTACTAAATGTGGGGAGAAAAGGAGTAGTGAGGCTGTTTGTACAGAGAACTGTTGGGAATCAGGAACTTGTATTGTTATTTTTCAATGTTCTGCAGGTACAGTGTTGTTACACCTCCTGTTTAAAATATTATTCTAAATATTCTTTGACATGTTTGCTTATTTGCCTAAAGGCAATACCACGTCTTGAATTGCTTGAGTTTCTTAGGATAACTACAGCAGCTTAATAACATAACTTAAACAGGACATATGTTTGTTAAGTACAAAATACTGCTTTATAAATATAAATTAAGACTGAAAACTTGATGCTTTGAAAATACTTTCTTAATAAAACAACGTTGTGATGCCTGGAATATGCTCTGTAAAGGCATTCTTGACAGTGTCAGAGCTAACTTGAGAAATCTGGGTCATGAAATGGAACAAATAGGACTTTTCTGCAAACATTCATAGCTGATGACTGAAAACGTAAGGCTTCAGCTCATGCAATTGGAGTCAACAGCACTTTGAGAGAGGTAGAGAAGGTTATGGACTAAAAGCTTAGACCAAACATGGAAGAAACATTGTTAAACGGCAATGAAAATAAAGCTTTTTTTTAGTTTGTTTTAGAACCCATCTGGAAAATGCATTCTGTGTTTACAGTTTGATAGGGCTCTGTTACATGGACTGTAAACATGGATCATTTAATAAGCCATTGGCTTGCTCTTAAAGCTCATGAAGGTAAAGAAAGGAGTAAAAGAAATTCCCTTGCCTACCCATTCCCTGGCACATGTGAAAATAAGAGAGTAAGTCCTTCCCTAATATCAGCATTTCCTTCCCTGAGCACAGAGTTGTGGAGTTAGCAGGAAAGTTAAGGACTTAGTGCTTTGGTTTTATCCCCTGTACAACTGTGTTATAATTTTGAGGTGAGTGGTGCAATTTATAGAATATTTTGTCTTGTCATGAGTTCTCACATTCCACATGCTTTGGGAAAAAAAAAAAGATTAAAAGTACTTTATATATTTATTTTCCACTTTTGGATATTAGATATTCTACAGTTATGTAGCTAGGAAACAGCATTTCTCTCAAGACAGCAAAATTAATAGCATTTGGAAGTTTAGCTTTGCACAGAATAAGCTCTCACTAAGATGCTGTCCCCTTAGTCAATTCAGTCAACTAAGTGTGTTTTAACTTTTATCCACTAGATTCATTCATATGAATTCATGTTAAGAAATTGATTTAATTGCTGCTTTGTGCCCCTGTCAGTTGTTTCATCTGCAAAGGTTCACAGAAGGAAAACTGGTCAGTAGGAACAGTGAAAAATTGCAAACTGAAATAGTAAGCAACTTATGTTCTAGCATTGAAAACTAATCAATATCCATATATTTTTGTAAAACAGGAATTGAGCAGATGTCCTAAATACACACCTAGGTAGTTTAGGGAAGAGATTGCTAATTTATGAAACAAATTAGGAGGAATAATTCAATTTATTAAATTCACCTGTATATATCTGTGTATATCTTGTCTGATGTACTGACCTACTACATGTGCTTATTATGGACCAGGCTACTTATTTTCCTTAAGTAATAGTGTGATACTTCTCAATACAGCTCAGTACATAACTCAAAATTACAAGTAGTGTGAGCTCAGATAGTTCAGACTTCCTGTGGGAAAGGAAATAAATTTAAATGCTTGGGGATTAGAGGTGATGAGGAGGTAGAATCACTCCTAAAACACTGGGGGAGGGGGGGTTTCAGCTACCTGCAGGTCAAAGCAAATTTCTGTGCAGTAAGTCTGTGATGAAGGCATGGGGCTTTTAGTCTAACACTACCATGCTGCTTCCAATCAAAATGATTCATTGTTCCACCTAATTAATAATCTATACCTGCAGTGCCACGTGTGCATCAGGGTTATAAAAATAATCAGGTATGGCATCAGATCCTGGCAGAACCTGGTTTCCTTGGTACCTGCTCTCCAGACATCTGACTCTGAAGGGGAAGGTGGGTCTCCTCAGTCTGTGTCCCTATGTGTTATGACAGATTTGCTTTTAAGAGGCAGAAAAAAGAGCTAAAAACCCAGGAGTTGAAGGTTTTAGGTTGGGTTGGGGTTTTTTTGAAGGTAGCATTGATTGCAGTAACTACAGCTAGATGTTCCCCATGCCTGTGTTGGACTGTGAAGGCCATGAGTGGACACACAGATTGTAATTCCATACTTAAGCCCAGAGATCAAGCAGCAATGTGGATCTCGTGATGAGAATTATCCATAGTTAAAGCTTGAATGTGAACTCACTCATTTTTTACCTTATTCTCTAAACAAAACCCAAGTTATTTAAACAAAGTTAATGCCTAAGTGAATGGATATGCTTATTTCAAGCTAAAGCATAGTACTGGGCAAAACTAAATAATGCAATGTGCATAAGTTTGCAGAGTTGCCTAAATTAATTTTTATTATTTTTAAGTTTGATTAGTAGATTTTTGTTATTGTCCAGTATTGGTTCATTAAAAAGTGTGCTGGCTTGGAATTTTTATTCCACTATCAGGTGTCTCAGTAGCTCAAGATGTTAATAAAACCTTTTTCTGATTTGCTCCCTTCTTCCTGGAAATATTCCTCTGCTAGTTCTTAATGTAGATAATGTTGAACCAATTCATATTTCTCTGCTAGCTCTGAATGTAGATATTGCTGAACCAATTCATTCAGGAAATAACAGGAATGAAATTATGTAGATAATTAAATCAATAAATTCAGTGTAAGGTATGAAAGTGACTTCCCATTTTTCCTATTCTTAATATATAAAATCAGCCTGTTCTGTTAAATATTTACTGGGAAAAAAAATCATTCTTAGCTCCAGTTAGATCCTGCCACTCAGAATTTTCTACTTTTTAAACTGTAAAGATTTCCATTAAGATAATTGACATAGCTCTTTATCGAGTAGCCTGTTTACAAGCAGTGTAAACAAGTCCTTTTCAAATCTACAGTGACCAATTGATATGTGCCTCAAGCAGATAAACAGAATTCACTGAGCTCATTAGTGTTTCTTTAANAAGGACCTGCCTTAACTCTGAGTGACTAATCCATAGAATATTTCATTCTTACATTTGCTGCATGGCAAGTCCACAGAAAGTGGAATTCCATGATAACTAGAGAGTGGGATTTATGATCTCAAATTCTTTGAGTTCTCTCATGCAAAAAGCTGAGACATCTCATTTGGATGCTAAGTATAATGTAACATAGTTGAAGATTAGTGTAATGCTCCAATCTGATTTGGAAAAAAATGAGGAAATTCTCTCCATTTCTGTTTCTGCACTTTGTTTTTCTTAATTAAATATGGATTTTATGTCTCCTCCTAAACTATGACTATACTTAATCAGTGAAGTTTCACCTTAGTGAAGCCAATTTGGGGAGGAAAAAACTCGGAAGAAAAATCCTTTATTCTCTCAATATAGGATAGTTTTTCCAAGAATGCTTGTGAATTGCTGCTGATAGAAGGAATTCTTCTCCAGGTGGTATTTTAGGGAGAGCTTGAATCATGGTTAAGAAGCAGAGCAGCAAAATCCAAGCTGCTGAACTTGTATCATGTTTTATTCTTATGTCTTTCCCATATACCAGAGAGCACTTGATTGTTACAGTCTCTATTATCAATTAGTTCAGATATTGACTGGGTCTAAATGCTTCAGTCCTTTCTCCCTTAGGACAATAGAGATGGAATAATGATGGAAAACACTGGTAGCCTCACAGAGGTGAATTTAACTGTTTTCTGCTTTCCTTCCAAAACCACATTGCCTCTGGTGAGGGCTTTCAAGTTTAATTAGGGAGGGTTGGGACAGAAGAGTCGATTCTATCTGAGCATCCTCAGGCTTGCCTTATAGCTAGAAGCAATCTATAAAAGCCTGTTTTCCACAAAACCCAGGAGAGGTAATTTTGGAGAACTTTCCCTATAAAAGAAGTAGGTGGAGATGGTGTTTTGCAGTTCACAGGGGAATTGTTACTGATGCCAGGCACTGCAATTCTGGAACATGCTACAGATTGCACATTCAGAGGCTGGTGATTCAGAGGTTCAGCCTAAAATCTCTCTTGATTCTCAAAGGATTTCTAAACTGCTGACTAAAGCCCCCCTCACCCCCCTTTTTTTAAAAAACCAAACAATCTAAAAAACCCTAAACCACAACCTGTATGAGATTAATCTCTTGTTGGTTGGAGGAAACATCACTTGCTGTAATTCAGGTCAGTGGCAACCTGAAAACTGGATGCATGGGACTTCACATGGTTTGATATCCCAGCAAGAGTCACTCCAGAACTGGCATAAGAGCCATGGAAAATTTCTGTATAAACTGATGCAGAAATTGGCTTTTAATGAAGGCCTTCCCTAATTTAACAGCTCTAGCAGGCCCACTGCATTGTGTTCCTTCACACCTTGTGTTCTCAGCAGAACTGTTCCTCAGGTCAGGGTAGAAATCCCATGAGCAGCAATTACAGGCTTTGGGTTGAGAAGGAAGATGCAATATTAAAAGTTTCCCTAGGTGGGTAGTGTTGATAGGTAACCTTTAACTGAATGTAGTTGTCATGATTCACAGCAAACTCTCTTACTCTGCTTCCTGCCTGGTTGAAAGATGGTTCTACTACATCAGCCTTCAGCACAAGGTCAATATTTGCATTTTAATCACATATTTAATTAATTACTGCTTCAACTAACCTTATATTCCTTATATATGCTCTTCTTGTTTCAGTGGGTTGTAGTTTGGCTGACTAAAAGACATTACAGGTTTTTCTATTTGGCTTCTGATATGGGTGTGGATATTTTGCTTAATATAATATATTTTAAAGATATTATATTATGTAAGGTCCAGATAGTTCAAACTGCAAAATAAATGTGTCTTAAACCTTTATGGCCATGCTGATCCCAAGGATCCTGATTTGCTGTACTATTATTTATTCCCAGCATGACAACTGTTTATTTTTCTCCTATTCTGGCATTCCCAAAGATGAACTAGCTCACCTGAAGTTAGGTACTGCTTTCTAAATAGGGAATGTGAATTGTGGAAAAGGGAGTGTGAAAACTGGGTTGAAGAGGAATATTATCTCTAGTCATGTGTTTGTATATTGTTGATGTAAAATAAGCATTGTCTTACAGTGGATTGATATTTAAGTTATAGATTGATTATCCAAAATCACAGGGGACCGTGCACTAAGAAATGAGAAACAAGCTAAAAAAAGCACAATTGTTAAAAAGCTTCTTTATATTCTGATTCCTTTTTTTTTCTTGGATATCTTTATTTCTGAAGGTCTTTTAATATAACAAGTTAAATTTTCTCCTAGAGCAAGTTATTCAGATAAGTTACTCAGACAAGTTATTCAGACTACTCCTTCATTTTCAAGTGAAAGGAAAAAAAAATCATTCTATGCTTTGAGAAAACAAAATTCAGTTCCATTTTTCAGGAAAGACCCATGTTCAGGTAATTTTTCTCATTTATAGTACAAATCTCCCATGAACCTCAGTGGAGTCTGTTTTCCAACTGAAACACGTTGCCTGGCAAATCTATTTTTCACTCTGGTTTGCACAGTGCCTTGCCAAATCCCTTTATTCTCCACCAGCAATGAAACCAGCAGTTGCAGTACTCTCAGTTAACCTAAACATTTTCCTTTATTTAAAACAACCAAATAAATAAATACAAATGTACTCTTAAAATTTGCAGCGGGGATTCTTGCGACCTGAAGCCTGACTTCAGTATTTTAATTGAGTTTATACACCTAAAAGAAGCATGGGGCAAACTAAAGCATTGTAGTCTAGCTATAGAAGTGCTCACTTGAATTTAAGTTCTATTTATACCCAATTTACATGGTGTTCTATTGATTGCTTTTGCAACCCACACAAGAGATAAGCTGGAAGCAAAAAAACACCGTTCCGGAAATAGCCTGTTCTCTGCTTTCTTAAGAAGAAAAGGGCTATTTCTAAGGTACAAAGATGAGAATAATGTATTTAACTTCCCCCAATCCAAGGTGAACTGCCTGCTTTTAATATTCACAGCAATTTGCATCTGACACTGCTATAGATGGTACTTTCTCATCTGTGCTCTCCCATGAAGAGTACTGCAAGAGCTTCCTTAGATAAGCAATGTCAGGGTTGAAATAACTTTTGATTCCTTAGAAAAGCTCTCTTACCACACCTAATAAAGATTCTTGGAATACAAATGTCTGACAGTGGGAGATGTGAGGCACCACAAAGGATGTGCATGGATCTTCCCATATATGCCTAAGGTATTCTCTGGATTGGCAGCACAAGAGAACTCTGGTACACAAAAACACACTATTTATGGGTGAAATGAAAGAATTCAACAAACAGCCTCTACTTAGGAATGCTAGAGGGAGGCCTTAGGCACTGCCCTTACAGGATTATTTGATTGTTTTTAATTTTTTTTCCATTTCAATCTGTTTTTTTTCATCTCTTTAAGAAATCGGTGTTGTAGGCAAAAAGCTTATTTTTATCTCCTGCTTGTAAATGATAAAAATAAGGGGCAGAGCTTCCTGGCAGCAGGTCTAGGAGTACCCAGGGAGTACCCAGCTCCCCAGGGAGGTGGTTGAGGCCCCATCCCTGGAGCTATTGCAGGTGAGGTTGGCCAAGGCTCTGAGCAGCCTGGGCTAGTTGAGGGTGTCCCTGCTCCCTGCAGGGGGCTGCACTAGATGCCCTTTGGAGTCCCCTTCCAGTCCTAAACATTCTCTGATTCTACCACAATCTGACTGGGTACAGGAATCTGTACCTATTCCCTTTTGCCTTTTCTTAAAGCCTGTATTTCAAGAAATGGCAATTTCTTTTCACAGAAGGGCAAGTATGTCTGCCTTTGTAACACTTTACATCTGGCTCCCAAGAATCTTCATCTCTCTCTGTGTTTTTCTTTAGTTATTCAGAATTTTTTTAGTTTTGACTAGCTGTACCTCTTCTTCAGCCTCTTGCTGCCATTTATTTTTAACTGCCTTAGCTGAGCTAGTACATTTAGTTCTGTCTAAATTAGGTTTTACTCCACTTCCATGAACTGATGCTGATTTTGCTTGTCTTCCCACAAGTAGAACACATCTGCCCTCAATAAGTTCTTAATACATGAAATGTGTTCTTTCATCAAATTGTTCTTCTGTTCTTCTTTAAAACTTTTAATTGCTAACTGAGTTATGAACCTTTGAATTCTTTATTGAGTACTGCTTGGAGAATAGTGTGCTGGGAATAACTCCATACTTGCCATTTTATTTTTGTCTTCCATATTATGTTGAATCTATTTTCTTGCTTGCTCATTTATACTTACTAAATATTTTTTGTACTGTTCAGTATTTTTTCCCCCTGTACTCCAAATTGAATCCACTTGGTTATATAATCTGGCTCAAATTTTCTGGTCATATAGGAGGCATCTAAAATAAGATTATTTGAACAAAAAGTAATTTATTTTCCTCATTGTTCATCAAAAATCAGTAACTCCATAACCATTAAAAATCAGTAAAGAAGAAAAGATTGAAGTGAACACTAAGAATGGAATAATCAAAAACTTTTCTTTGAAATCAAATGTCAAAGATAGTGTGTGTGAGGACTGTTTGGTTTTTTTTAACCCTATTCCATGTGTATTAGGTGACTCTCAAAGGCAGAAACATGGCAGTGACCTCTTCATTCCAGTCTTGAACAGTGTAATTATAATTTTTAAGACTTGTTATCTGAAATGTAATGATTTCAGTGGTGAGTTAACACAGATGTAATATTCTATATAAATTAATTATTTACACCTTTCTTTAGGAAATTTAATATGTAGCATTTCTTCCTTGTTCTTTTTTGTTCTGCAGTGAATCAAGAGCTAAATAATGTTCTCAGAAGGAATGCATGTGACTGTCAATCTAAGGGAATTTCACTAGTGGTACCACAAAGAACTATTCTGTGCTTTTCCTTACTTTAATTAAAATTAAAAACAAACCCAAAACAAAACAGCAACAATGAGGGCAAATTGCATGACTTCTTGAAGATTACTGAAACCATACATGCTAGAAATTAAAGTATAGGAATAGTGTTTCATAAAATGCTTAGGGTATCACCAATAATATTTAAAACACAATGCCTTCAAACCAAAATGTAGGAATAACTGCAATTAGTCTGTCATCTATTTGAAGTCCCATGAGAAAGTTTAAAGAGCTACTCTGCTTTGTAGAAGAGTAAAAATGATTATAACTGTCTAAACAAACAATTTAATGCTCATCTTTCCTCTTGACTCCCCAAAAGACCTCATATTCTGGGCCATAGAGAAAGGAAAGAGGAGATCTTCTGAGGTTTCTAAGATATTGCAGGCATCTGGTATGCATCCAAAATGAAGTGTTCTTGCATAAGTTTCAGCTGGATAGCTTCAGCTAGAAGATCAATTAAATCAGTTGTTCTGTTGGGTTTATTTAGTGAATCCTATAGAATAAAACACATCCTTTTCTTGTCTTGATGAAGAGTGGAATAGGAAAATCTTTGTGATTAGCAATTTAGGCTACAGGGATATTTTCTGATAGATGCAGGCTTTCTACATAATAGCTCAGGAAACGTTTTTAATTATTCTCAATGTCTTGGGGGGCAGGGGGTGAGGGATCACAGAAATCAACCATTTCTTCATACTTCTAATCTTCCAAAAAGCAAATGTTGCACAGCCAGTTCTCATTTCAAAACACCCTTCATTATAAATGCAGTGCAGTAAACTGGAAACTAGGTGATTGATCTCTCAAGTGTCTGAGAGATTAATGCACTTATTTCTGGAGTCTTAAAACCTGGTATTGAAACTTGGGCATCCATGAGATGCAGAACAAGCTAGCAGACAGAAAGTTAGAAGAGGAACTTTAAATGAGAAAAAAAAGCAAATCATTGTTGAAAGTTTTTCAAATGTGTCTGGAAGGATTGGGTTTTTTTTCTTACTTGTATGTGGTCATATTCTTTCTATAAATAGCTCTTCTGGCATGTCTATTTTGAACTAACAAAAACAAAACTATTATTACACCTAATATTAGAATCCCTTTCACTTTTCTGATCTTATGCTTCATGAAACCTTATAGCCTGAGAACCCTCTGAGCATAGTCATCATAGATCTAAGAGAATACCTTTGATTTTTATCACAGTGTGAAGGCAAGATGAAGAAATGCTGAGATGCAATGACATTTTTCATCAGAGCAGCTACTTAAAAATACCAATGGAAAAAATTATCTGTATTGGGGCCAAATATTGGCTAGAAAGGAAGCATTTTGATTTCATTGTAATAGTAAGAAATATAGGCTAGATAATGAAAGGCAAAAGGATATGGTCTCTTACTATATAATCTCTTTGGCCATCAGCCAAAGCAGGAAATTTTCTCTGGGAGAGTGAAGGTATCAAGTAACTTGAAAAGTAATTTATTTTTAGAGACACTAGCTTCATTTCACACTGCTTTCTAGAATTAAATTGACACCTTGGAGAACAGACTTCTTGTCTGAAAAGTAGTCTGCAGTCTAACTCTTTTTCTCTCTCTTTCTTTAAAATATGCTTTATTTGGACAGGGAGAGGGGGGGCAAATCTGCAGAATGCCATTGTTTTAGGAAGGACCTTTATTACTAGGGACCACTGGGATACACAGCAGAGAACAGCACACTGTCCATGTCCATAAGGTTTTCAAATCCCTTCAATCTTGATTTTTGTTGTTCCTTATGGACCTTTAAAATAACCATTTTTTATTGTACAGAAAAAGGCATGCTGCTAACATTTGACCAGTGAAACGTGGATTGCAGATTGTTGACCCCCATTCTATTTATGGGATCAAAACCATCACAGGATGATATTTTGAACTAAAAAACTTCAGAAAGTGCACTTCAGCTGGTAGTCCTTTTTACATATCACTACCTGTANCATTCCAGTCTTGAACAGTGTAATTATAATTTTTAAGACTTGTTATCTGAAATGTAATGATTTCAGTGGTGAGTTAACACAGATGTAATATTCTATATAAATTAATTATTTACACCTTTCTTTAGGAAATTTAATATGTAGCATTTCTTCCTTGTTCTTTTTTGTTCTGCAGTGAATCAAGAGCTAAATAATGTTCTCAGAAGGAATGCATGTGACTGTCAATCTAAGGGAATTTCACTAGTGGTACCACAAAGAACTATTCTGTGCTTTTCCTTACTTTAATTAAAATTAAAAACAAACCCAAAACAAAACAGCAACAATGAGGGCAAATTGCATGACTTCTTGAAGATTACTGAAACCATACATGCTAGAAATTAAAGTATAGGAATAGTGTTTCATAAAATGCTTAGGGTATCACCAATAATATTTAAAACACAATGCCTTCAAACCAAAATGTAGGAATAACTGCAATTAGTCTGTCATCTATTTGAAGTCCCATGAGAAAGTTTAAAGAGCTACTCTGCTTTGTAGAAGAGTAAAAATGATTATAACTGTCTAAACAAACAATTTAATGCTCATCTTTCCTCTTGACTCCCCAAAAGACCTCATATTCTGGGCCATAGAGAAAGGAAAGAGGAGATCTTCTGAGGTTTCTAAGATATTGCAGGCATCTGGTATGCATCCAAAATGAAGTGTTCTTGCATAAGTTTCAGCTGGATAGCTTCAGCTAGAAGATCAATTAAATCAGTTGTTCTGTTGGGTTTATTTAGTGAATCCTATAGAATAAAACACATCCTTTTCTTGTCTTGATGAAGAGTGGAATAGGAAAATCTTTGTGATTAGCAATTTAGGCTACAGGGATATTTTCTGATAGATGCAGGCTTTCTACATAATAGCTCAGGAAACGTTTTTAATTATTCTCAATGTCTTGGGGGGCAGGGGGTGAGGGATCACAGAAATCAACCATTTCTTCATACTTCTAATCTTCCAAAAAGCAAATGTTGCACAGCCAGTTCTCATTTCAAAACACCCTTCATTATAAATGCAGTGCAGTAAACTGGAAACTAGGTGATTGATCTCTCAAGTGTCTGAGAGATTAATGCACTTATTTCTGGAGTCTTAAAACCTGGTATTGAAACTTGGGCATCCATGAGATGCAGAACAAGCTAGCAGACAGAAAGTTAGAAGAGGAACTTTAAATGAGAAAAAAAAGCAAATCATTGTTGAAAGTTTTTCAAATGTGTCTGGAAGGATTGGGTTTTTTTTCTTACTTGTATGTGGTCATATTCTTTCTATAAATAGCTCTTCTGGCATGTCTATTTTGAACTAACAAAAACAAAACTATTATTACACCTAATATTAGAATCCCTTTCACTTTTCTGATCTTATGCTTCATGAAACCTTATAGCCTGAGAACCCTCTGAGCATAGTCATCATAGATCTAAGAGAATACCTTTGATTTTTATCACAGTGTGAAGGCAAGATGAAGAAATGCTGAGATGCAATGACATTTTTCATCAGAGCAGCTACTTAAAAATACCAATGGAAAAAATTATCTGTATTGGGGCCAAATATTGGCTAGAAAGGAAGCATTTTGATTTCATTGTAATAGTAAGAAATATAGGCTAGATAATGAAAGGCAAAAGGATATGGTCTCTTACTATATAATCTCTTTGGCCATCAGCCAAAGCAGGAAATTTTCTCTGGGAGAGTGAAGGTATCAAGTAACTTGAAAAGTAATTTATTTTTAGAGACACTAGCTTCATTTCACACTGCTTTCTAGAATTAAATTGACACCTTGGAGAACAGACTTCTTGTCTGAAAAGTAGTCTGCAGTCTAACTCTTTTTCTCTCTCTTTCTTTAAAATATGCTTTATTTGGACAGGGAGAGGGGGGGCAAATCTGCAGAATGCCATTGTTTTAGGAAGGACCTTTATTACTAGGGACCACTGGGATACACAGCAGAGAACAGCACACTGTCCATGTCCATAAGGTTTTCAAATCCCTTCAATCTTGATTTTTGTTGTTCCTTATGGACCTTTAAAATAACCATTTTTTATTGTACAGAAAAAGGCATGCTGCTAACATTTGACCAGTGAAACGTGGATTGCAGATTGTTGACCCCCATTCTATTTATGGGATCAAAACCATCACAGGATGATATTTTGAACTAAAAAACTTCAGAAAGTGCACTTCAGCTGGTAGTCCTTTTTACATATCACTACCTGTAAAATCTGAACTGTGATAGTGATACTCCTTCTCTGAATGAACAAGACATGGGACTTAAAAAGGCACCTGTAGGACCTTGGGGGGTGAATTTAGAGCCACAGCCATTGTCTTCCACCAAAGCAGTGTGATCTCATCTCAGGATGGACTCAGGATAGATGTTGCAACAGAAGGTGTCATTGGAGGGAATATGGGATTCTTTCTGCCAGGCCCATGCAGGAATTCTACCATGGGAGATTTAGCATCAATCATGTTAGTCCTGTGTGCATTTAGATTCATGATGCCAGATACTGTAATGACATCATATCATAAATTATTTCTTTGGGGGCATCTACACCGCCCTTAATTGTTCCTATCCTTTGAAGACCTGCTGACTATGGCTGCGTTATCCCTTAACTTCAAAAGTTCCAACCAATTAAAGGGTTCTTGGAAGGATTTTGTGACAGCTAAGAGTGTGGGATTTAGTTTTTTTTAATATTATTCTAAGAGACGAATGAGCAGAAAATTAGCTGTTTGGTTTGCCCGAGTGAAAATAAAATGCTGCCCAGTAATATATCTCTGATCCTGCCAGTTCTTGAGGGCATATTTTGAAATTTGATACAGGGCAGCCTTTGTGCTCGAGAGCTGCCTCTTGCCACTCCTATGAAAATCCACACAGAGCTGGCCAAGTTGCAACCTGCAGTTCTTCCTAGGTTTAGACGTAGTTCCACGATTGAGGAATTTTACCCTAAAGCAAAGATTATGTTTGCAGTGGGTATGTTCATCTCTGAAATGCAGTCCAAGCAGCCTGAAGCCTTTGCCAGCTGGAGGGTTTCTGTGCTCTTCAGTAGCTAAAGAGGCTGAGACTGTGGAGAAAAGCTCTGGTCAGGAGTGCTGGATGCACTTTGGATCATGACTGGTTGGCCAAAGAGATGTGGGAGCTGATCAGATGAAAGCTGATGGAGGGGTGAACTTGTGTAGGGCTGAACTCAGAGCCTGTAGGGATAGATGAAGTGGAATACAAAGAAAACTGAGAGATCAAGGTAACACTTCCCATTATAAAGAATTATTGAAATTATAAAGGACTCAAATGTAGAAAACAAAGCTGCACTTGAAGGTCCACTACAGTAGATAATTACATAAGCACTTCTTCCTTCTCCATCTTATTCAGGAGATGGGGGGTACAATCAAAAAAAAGAATTTTTGTGGGATTGTTATTTTTGCTGAGGTTGGAAAACATGGAGAGGGACCTTGGCATCCTCGTGGACAATAAGTTATCCATGGAACAGGAAGGCCAATGGTATCCTGGGGTGCATAAAGAGGATTATGTCCAGCAGGTCTCTAGTCTGCACT
>VYZU01029783.1:8992-27531 GCA_013401355.1 Ceyx cyanopectus | reverse complement strand
TTTTTTCTTCTTTTCTTCTTCTTCAACTCCTGTAACATCTATTTTATTGGATGAAACAGAATCAGTGGAATCTTTCCTCATCTTTTTCTAGTTCCACACAAAAAGCTTATTGCTCATCTCCAATAGGGATATATTTTTTTTCTAGTTCAACCTCCAGAACCCACATTTCTTTATCAAAAACTATGGATTGTGATGGTGAAAAATGAGAGAGCTCCTTCCAGTAGCACAAACCAGTTTGAGTTCAGAGCCTACCTTGATGCCATCATGCAGGAGCAACCTTGAAGTGCCAGGGTGAAGCATCCAAAGCCCAGTTATCCTGCACTAAAGCACACCAAAGTTTTGCAACTTAGACATGTTTTGAACACCTTCAAAGCTCTGAGCACCTCTGCATCTGTTCTGGAATGAAAAAACACACTTGTTGAGCCTTTGTGG
Organism: Ceyx cyanopectus; assembly: GCA_013401355.1. NCBI lineage: Eukaryota > Metazoa > Chordata > Aves > Coraciiformes > Alcedinidae > Ceyx > Ceyx cyanopectus. The sequence goes on along the minus strand of VYZU01029783.1, from coordinate 27,099 downwards.
TGGTGATTTCTCTGCTGCTCTTCCTATATTTTGTGCCATTTCTATTATTTGTAAAGACTTTTCATTCTAAAACTTTCTGTTTTCTTTAGGGAACAGCAATATTACAGCCTGGAGTCTTACCAGCTATGCCAGGTAGGAGCCATTTAGTTATTTGCTTAATTAAAGAATAATGTTTAAATCTCCAGTTGTGATGAAAGAGATGATTTATGGAAGCAGAATTAAAGAAAATACTGAAAGAGAGCCAGTTTGTGGCTGGTTTTGCTGCTCCAATTCATGACTGACAGTTATGAAATATATTGTAAATTGTGGTATCATTGTTTTACCTCAAAGATAATATTTTATAAGCATTTCTTTTTGTGTACTGTCTCCATCTTGGACCACAGTTGTTTAGTATCTTGAATATCTTTATATTCCTTAAATTGCTTACCTGATAATTCAGTATATCCATTGAATTTCTCAGGGTTTCTGCTTCCCATAGATATAGAACAGCTCTTTGTGCTTAGTTTGTTTATTAATTAAAAAATCCTTGGCAAATACATAAAGAATTCTAGCTGATTGATCGTTTTGATAAAACCCATCATTAAGCATATTGCAAATGCAGAAATATAGATTTTTAGATCAACAGAAAGGGAAGATAGAGTTGGAGTGGGTGGGTTTTTCTGACTAGACAGGGAAAACATTGTTGAAGGAAAGAATTGCTTGTTGAAATAAATATAAATATAAATGCATTAGGGAAATGCAGCATCTAGAGCTAAAAAAAAAAGATAAAAACTGAAGATAACTGAAATTTTTATCTTCCTTTGTGAAGTTTCATCTCTCAAATACTCTCATTATATACCTAATAATTCTTCAATACTTAATTTTTCAGAATACAAAGGAAAGCCCAATGTTTTCTCTGTCTCATTCCACATTTGATCCTCAGATATTTCAATTTCAAGTATTTTTTACATCTGTGAAGGTTTCAGGTGGAATTGAACTTGACATTGCACCTTTCAAAATCATTCTGCCACCTTTAATCCAAGCCAAGGGGGTGCTGAGTTGAAAAGTTCTGCAGCATCTTTATATTTCATCACATTTTTCATACCTTCCTCTTAATTTTGTCACATTTTTTCATGTATTTTTCCTCTTACACGTTGAGGAAAGTGGAACAGAAATAACTTTTGATGAGTTAGTTTTAACAAAGGCTTCAGCAAGTTGGTCATTGGGAAAGTTATTCTTGCAAGACAAAGGGAATGATGGAAGGGAGCATCTGTCTCCTGCTGGATGATTTCTTCCCAAATTTATGTTTTTTTCCATTTCTAGAAGTGTTATCCTAAATGAGAAACAAAGCAGTTGAAATGGTAGCTGTAAAGAAGAAAGAAGAAAATATCTCAGTTGATCTCTGTGTTTATAAAACACAGTTCAAAGCTTGACAAAATTTCCATGGGAGAATTGACTACACAAAAACTGAGATAAATATTTGTCAGTTGCCAGATTTCAGAAGAAGGAAAATGCAACAGGTCAAATCCTGAAGCATTAATATTGTTTTTTTTCAACAAGCTTCAAATGGGAAAAATTCAACTTGACCACAAATAGTTTGAAATATCTTATTGGTTTAAATCTCCTTTTCCTATCCTGGGTGCTTTCAACCAATCCTAACTGATGTTGCTTAAAAAAAAAAAATCAGTGTTTTCTCTGGGGTGATTTCTGGGGAATTTCATTAAATTTTTGAGGGAGGAAAAAAAACAAACCCACACTAATTTTGTGATGAGGTTGCAATTAGCATAAAGTTCTAGTCTTGCTTCAAAGGGAAGGTTTTCTGCTGCATGAAGTGTATTCTGATATTCTCAGTAAGGTAGAGATGGGATCTTCTGAGGTGAGAAAAAGGAAAAATCAGTGAAAACAGAGTTAAATCAGCTTGCTTTTTTTTTTTTAGCAGCACTCTTGTTAAAATCAAAATTTCAAATACAGTTTTTTATCCAGTCCTTCCTAAAAACAAAATTTCAAATACTGTTTTTAGAGTGCAAGTCCTCACCAGAGTATGTAAAGGTTCTACAATCTATTTTCATTTCTTAAAATACAAATTCAATTTCTTGGTAATATATACCTGAAAAGAGTTTTTCTAGCCTTGGATAACCATATTGTATACACAAATATTGCAAAACTAAAGGTTTCATAAATTGTGCACTTGTGAACTAGGTTTTTNTAATAATAATAATAATAACTTAAATGAAAAACGACTTGTAATTCTTACTGAACTTTTTCTTGATGTTCCAGAAACATCTCCTAAAAATGCTGATGTACAGCAGATAATAAAATAATAGCATCAGCTACTTAGATTTAATGTGAATATCTTTGCAAACAGGTGGTGCTTCTGTCATGGCAGCTTCTGGGTCTCTAAAAGTACCTCGAGGGCACAGCCTCCAAGCTGGTAAGTGAAGTGGTTCTGAGGTATGTGTGTACATTTAAAAGAATTGAAATTATTTTCAACCTCAAAAAAAAGTGAAATGTGACATATGACTCGATTCCCTATTGTAAGGCTTATGTATTTCTTTGGGTTTTTTTTTGCTTTGCAGGGTTTTTGTTAGAAAGGCATTGACAGATGGGATAAGTTTAGAAGAGGCAGTGACAAATGAGATAAGTGTCAGAGCACAGGCAGTAATCTTTTTCACAGCAGTAAAATGCTGCCAGCACTTTACCATAGGGTACCCACCAAAAAAACCCACCTCAGGCCAAGCAATGACTGGGAAAAAAATCATAATTCAAGATAACTTCATCATAATAGAGAAAGAAATAAAATATCAGTCTTTGTCATTCCAAATTAATTCAAATATATGAATTTAATTGGCACAGCTTTTTAGCTCCTGGGCTCTGAGAACATAGGGAACCTGGGCACTGATGATGTTGTGCAACCTGGCTTCTTGCAAAGGGGATGATTTGCACTAGGGAAGCAAAGTTATCTTTGGAAGGGCCACTTGAAGCATTTTTCTACAGGGCTTTGTCAGAAATCAACAAGTTCTCCATCTTGCTGGAGGAGGAATTTTAACAAGAGCCTTCCAGATGCTCCCAGAGATCACCCACATGGTTCTCCCTGATTCACACCTTCCAGGCAGCTCTGCTCCCTTGTCATGTAGAGCAAAAAAACTGTTGACTTCAGTGCCTGTCTGTGGGAATACTTGTAAAAATGTCCTAACATTTATTTCCTTGTTTAAACTGTTTATCCTTCCTGAGATTTTCCAGCATGAGCATTCAGATGAGAACATTAAAAGTCAAAACCAGAGTTTTTTTATGCTTTGTTGTCATTGTGCAAACTCCCAGCTCCAAAGCCATTGGTGTTGCTGTCTCCTAGGTCCCAAAGGTGGTTATGAGATGCTGACACTTCCTGCAGAACCTGGAGCTCCTGCCAGCCCTGAGGAACCTGGTGAGTAAAGATCTGTGGGGCTAGCTGCATCAGAATAACATTTCATATTCCTTTTTCATTTCCCTTTTTGGTGATTTTTGAGATGGTGCCCTTTGAAGGTGGCAGTTTTATGAGCATGCTCACACACACATCCACTTACCTGGGGTCTGTAGTGATGAGTTGGCTTCCCATTATTTATCACTTGTCTGAAAGTAGTGCCTACACAGGCTAGAAAATGTGAATAACTTCCTGAAAGGAAGGTTGAAACACCCTCTCCCTAATTCTTCCTCCATAATATCCTCAAATACTCATCTTCTGACACCTCTTGTGAGCATCTTCTACCTCTGTCCACCCAGGATGGATTGTTGAAAGCACTCTTGTGCTTGCCTTCTTTTCTTAGAAGGAGCTTCTGACTGCCTTGTGCTTTTCCAACAATCCTTTTCAAACAAATCTAAGCTAGTTTGGAGTAGCTAATGAGGTGAGGTTTTTTTTTTTACATGAAGGAAAAATGAAAAGCCAAGCCAAGAAAAACAAGCCCAGTGTCTGTTAAGTGTGAAATGGATCAGTCAATAATAACATGTTTCTTATTTTAGAAGGGGCAGTAGGTTATTCAGCTGATGCCCCTCCAGCAGACAGACCCCACAGTGAGACAGCCACCTATGTTAATATTCCTGTCAGCCCTACTTCCAAAAAACAGCTTCATTACATGGAACTGGAACTGCAGGAACATAGCACAAGCATAAGAGGTAAGAAAGTCTATGCTACTAAATAAAGAAGCACTAATACAGACCTGGGAACTTCTCATCTACCCATAGGCTCTTGCTGACAGAGGAGTTGAACTCTGGGATGTTTGTGAGGCATTTGCTTCTAATTGCAACCTCTTCTGGAAAAGATTTTTTTAGTAATGAGACTCTATATTCTTATATATATATATATTTAGATAATAATATCTAACATCCCACTGACAGGTTCTTTGTATATTCTACTCCTCAAGTGAACAGTTCTGTGTCTGTGCAGTTTGACAGATAGTAATTTGCTTTGTGTTCTCAAGATGTTCATCATGCATATTAGGACCACTTGTACTTAATTTTTCTTGCTTGGCTTCAGAACAGGGCTGTGGGTGTAGGTGTGCAGGGCTTGCTCCTGCAGATACTGCCTCTGGATTTTTTAATGGGTATAGTTTTCAGCTATTGAGATTTTAATTTATATACTTTTAATTTCATCAATTTTATTAACTTTTGTATCACTCTGAAGGTCCATTAATGATCTTCATCAGTCATTGAATTATTTAATGATTTTATTAATGAAATAAATATTGAATATTGAAATATTGAATCATGAAATAAATATTGAAAAAAAAAAGGTCATTTTTTGGTTTTCATANGAATAACTTCCTGAAAGGAAGGTTGAAACACCCTCTCCCTAATTCTTCCTCCATAATATCCTCAAATACTCATCTTCTGACACCTCTTGTGAGCATCTTCTACCTCTGTCCACCCAGGATGGATTGTTGAAAGCACTCTTGTGCTTGCCTTCTTTTCTTAGAAGGAGCTTCTGACTGCCTTGTGCTTTTCCAACAATCCTTTTCAAACAAATCTAAGCTAGTTTGGAGTAGCTAATGAGGTGAGGTTTTTTTTTTTTACATGAAGGAAAAATGAAAAGCCAAGCCAAGAAAAACAAGCCCAGTGTCTGTTAAGTGTGAAATGGATCAGTCAATAATAACATGTTTCTTATTTTAGAAGGGGCAGTAGGTTATTCAGCTGATGCCCCTCCAGCAGACAGACCCCACAGTGAGACAGCCACCTATGTTAATATTCCTGTCAGCCCTACTTCCAAAAAACAGCTTCATTACATGGAACTGGAACTGCAGGAACATAGCACAAGCATAAGAGGTAAGAAAGTCTATGCTACTAAATAAAGAAGCACTAATACAGACCTGGGAACTTCTCATCTACCCATAGGCTCTTGCTGACAGAGGAGTTGAACTCTGGGATGTTTGTGAGGCATTTGCTTCTAATTGCAACCTCTTCTGGAAAAGATTTTTTTAGTAATGAGACTCTATATTCTTATATATATATATATTTAGATAATAATATCTAACATCCCACTGACAGGTTCTTTGTATATTCTACTCCTCAAGTGAACAGTTCTGTGTCTGTGCAGTTTGACAGATAGTAATTTGCTTTGTGTTCTCAAGATGTTCATCATGCATATTAGGACCACTTGTACTTAATTTTTCTTGCTTGGCTTCAGAACAGGGCTGTGGGTGTAGGTGTGCAGGGCTTGCTCCTGCAGATACTGCCTCTGGATTTTTTAATGGGTATAGTTTTCAGCTATTGAGATTTTAATTTATATACTTTTAATTTCATCAATTTTATTAACTTTTGTATCACTCTGAAGGTCCATTAATGATCTTCATCAGTCATTGAATTATTTAATGATTTTATTAATGAAATAAATATTGAATATTGAAATATTGAATCATGAAATAAATATTGAAAAAAAAAAGGTCATTTTTTGGTTTTCATAGTTAAGTTTTCCTGGCCTCTAGAGTTGTGTGAACCCACACAGAACTTTTCTGCTTCTGAACACACTGAGCAGCTTATATATTATAAATAGATAATATTTATTCTATATTAATATTCATTATTATAAATTTTTGGACTAAATTGTCATTCTGTTTGAGACTGTAGGTGGTTGTTCTGGTAAATAAGGTGGAAGAATCCCAACCAACTGCCCTACCAAAGGTGTTTTCATTCCAAATACTGTTCATTTAATGACTAGTAGCCTTCTGATAAAGCATCCCTCAAGTGGGAGAGCTGAGTTTTGTCTTCTGCTGGAACAGGGTTGGAGATTGAAACCTGGGGCAGAAATACAAGTGGTTCATTTGCTTCTAGAAAGCAAACTAGAGAGTTAATATATGTAAATATCATTTTTAGCTGTGATTATCAATCATCTGACTCCCTTTATAGAGTTTAAGACCAGACCTAGCTCGTCAGGGATAATCAGTGGAAAAAACCTCTCGACTGTTGAACCCTGGATCAGTTTTAATCAGGAATATCCAAGGGGTAGAGTCTTTGACAGGATTTTCTTTGGTGTTTCAGGGAGTGGATCATCCAGGTATGCCCAGATTGACATAGCAGCCACTGAGACAGCCCACAAGGTGGGCACACAACACGCACAGTGCCGGGAGGAACGCTTGCAGGAGCTGGAGCAGAAGAAAGGGGCTCAGCAGTGACCTAGCTAAGGAAAGAACTTTTAATTTTTTTGCTCACCACAAATTGGTACTAATTTCTCTTTGCATTTATTGTAAAAAAAAACAACCCTCATACAAAGTGCTGCCACTGCTTCTTGAGTTTATCCCAGATCCATTCCGATATCTGGAAAGGGTGGGTGGTGTTTTTATTTTAATTGGGTTGTAAATCCAGATTTATTATTATTTTTTCCATATGCAATGACAGATGTAAATGAGCTTTTCTAGAATTCTAAAAGCCTGAAGAACCTGGAACCAGTCTCTATGGAATTATGGCATTTTCTTTAAAAATAAAGAACTGGAATGTGTGCAGATAAGAGAATGTGAGTGTGTGTGTGGTAAGTGTACACTTATATTTGCACGTGTGCATAGGTATGGGTGTGAGCACACATTACTGATTAAATATATGTATATAGCTGAATGTATAAAATAAGTAAAACCTCTATTAATATATTAATGGACTCTTACCAAAGCAAGAGAATTGAGTGCCTGACTTTTTGCAGGCACAGTTTTGTTCCATGTGTATGCTTATTTATGGACATGCTTAACTTTACCTATAAGTTTTTTTACCTCACCAAGAGTTCTGCAGCTTTGGCTTATTATTATTTTTTTTCTCATATTTAAAAGCTGCATTTTCTTATGTGTATGCATACAGACAGGAGCACACACAAGTTATTTATTTGAATTATGCCTGTAAAGGAATGGGAAGGGACATTTTGGGTGCTTCTGTTCTCAAAAACCCTGTGTCAAACCATGGGCTTTGATGGAATTCTGAGCAATTTTCCTGGAGCTGAACACAAGTATCACTTGGAAAATTGGGTTTTGTGCTTGATTCAAAACTGGATTTCTTGTGTGGCACTGTCTGTGTAATTCCTGTGTTCTATTAGAGTTGTCCCAATACCAAATGTTATTGAAATAAAATGGTATGGCAGTGACACACACTGGGCTAGAAAGGCAATTTACTTAGGAAGCAAACAAGATTTTGGCCTAATTAATCTATCAGCTTTGGCTTCCAGGAGTTCTTTGGAGTGATATGTGGGTATTAGGATTGTTTTGACTGTGTCCTCTTAAGATAGATGATCACAGCCCAGTTCTGGTTTTCAGATAGGAATTGATAATTGGTGAGTGGAAGTTTCATGCCAGTGAGGATTTCACTAAGTGTCTTGGAATGAGAAGTGGGTGTTTGTTTTTGAGGCAGGATTGAAAATATAAATTAATTTGAATGTAGCCTCAATAGTAATGTAAAATATCAGAAACCTCTCCAATAAAAAAAAAATATGTTTTTGAGAGCTGACAATTGCAATTGTCATCTGTCCTGTGCTAAGATGTACTTTTCTGTTTATGAGCCTAGCATATTTCTGAAGGGAAAAGAAATATTTCTTGGGAGATGCCTAGTTTAAAAGGTTTTTCTTCTTTGACAAATGATCTCCTTTGTAAACACAGATTCAGCACAACTGGAATGACCTCTACTTACTGCTCCTTGTGACCATATTTAACTAACCTCACAGCTAAGGATCCTGCACTGGAGACCTTGCAGGGTTAAAACTCTTTCTATGTGTAAATAATATTTACTTTAAATGAGCATAGTTTGACTGCTGGACTGAAATGCAGTGTTTTCCATCATGATCTAGAATATTTATAGCATATAACATTATTTCCCAGGAAAATATCTTGCCCAGGTTGCTCAAAATTGCTCTCATTGAACTTGCAGCATAGGCAAAGATTAATTTTAACACAATAGTAAATAAAATCAGATTGCTGCTGGCCTTACCAGGGGCAGGAGTCACAGAGTTAAAAGGATGTTGTTCAGGTTGGACCAGGGATTCTCTGCAGGTAAATGTGCACATTTGGGTATGTCATGGTCACTTTAGCTTGTTTTTAGTACCTTGCAGGTCTCCCTGTCAAGTGACAGGCTTGGCATCTGTTGAAAAAAAATGAGGATTTCTCATTTGAACAACAGGAGCTCACAGGAATTAAAAGCCTTTTTCCTGAGTAAGTAAGATAATGCACTTTCAGCTTCCAGTGGTGAACTGGGGATAATGGAAATCAAACCAGTGAGCAGGTTTGTCCTCACTTTGTGGCTTCATTTTAGCACTGCTGTTCATGTACAAATCATTAGGGGTTTATTCACACCCCTTGCACAATATTTGTGCATAAGTGATGTAAATTACAGTTTCTGATTGCTATGGGATGATTCCAGATTATAAAAAAAACCCCAAAAGATCTCCCACACTTTGGGAGAGAAATGTGACTCAGAACTTCTGCTGGTGGAAAGGAAGGTTTTGCTCATTTTTAATAGAGCATTTTACCAGAGTCAAATCTCCTCCTGCCCTTAATTAATTAACCAGGATAAGAATTAATTACCAGAATAACAATGTGAAGTGGCTGGTACTTCTGTAAGATGCCCTTGAAGTAGTTGGAGGTGTGCTGCAGGATGGAGGGCTGGAGTTTGGAGGCAAATTGTGGGGGTTTAGTAGCACTCTGGTATCTAATTAATAGTGGAAAATGCAAGTAGGTGTCTTTAGGTATCTAAATGTGAGTGAAGATCTGCCCCAAGAGATATTTTTAGCAAATAGCTTGGAAAATGTCCCCATTTTACTCTCTGCTGTAAACTAAATTGGTGTAGCTTGGAAAAATATACTTGAATTAGAATGATGAGTGCTTAATTATTATTTTTTTATGAAACATACACCCTTTGGTGAGTAACTTCTCTAGGTTGTCTAGAGTAACTTTCATGCTATTGCTAAAATGGCCATAGGAAGAAGACTCAGAATTTTGTGGGTTACTAGCCATATATTTTTGTTAAAATATATATATATTTTTTTCAGATGACAGTACTATTTTATTATTTTTTAATCTGAAAAGCTCTTCCCCTGTCATTTGTCCAGTCATAGAAACATTCTTGTAATTTATGTCCTGGATTCTGATACAATAAATACCTTTAGAAGACAGTGGGTAGGTTTAGAGAAGAGCATCTACCCAGTCAACTTTGAGCTCAGGAAAAACTTGAGGGTGAGTGAAAGTTAACTTTCAAACTGGCTGCTTTCAAACATTTGTCTGCATCAGAGCATCTAGAAAGAATTGCAAGTGATGATCCCACTGTGTACACAGAGGCGTAGGTAGCATCACCCTTTCACTGGAATAATAGATGTCAACTTTATTTGAGGAATGTGCAGTGAGGGGGTGGGATCAGAAAGCAGATGTAGCATGACAGTAATTTGTCTCTACATTACATTATACTGTTGTGAAATTCCNCTAATTAATAGTGGAAAATGCAAGTAGGTGTCTTTAGGTATCTAAATGTGAGTGAAGATCTGCCCCAAGAGATATTTTTAGCAAATAGCTTGGAAAATGTCCCCATTTTACTCTCTGCTGTAAACTAAATTGGTGTAGCTTGGAAAAATATACTTGAATTAGAATGATGAGTGCTTAATTATTATTTTTTTATGAAACATACACCCTTTGGTGAGTAACTTCTCTAGGTTGTCTAGAGTAACTTTCATGCTATTGCTAAAATGGCCATAGGAAGAAGACTCAGAATTTTGTGGGTTACTAGCCATATATTTTTGTTAAAATATATATATATTTTTTTCAGATGACAGTACTATTTTATTATTTTTTAATCTGAAAAGCTCTTCCCCTGTCATTTGTCCAGTCATAGAAACATTCTTGTAATTTATGTCCTGGATTCTGATACAATAAATACCTTTAGAAGACAGTGGGTAGGTTTAGAGAAGAGCATCTACCCAGTCAACTTTGAGCTCAGGAAAAACTTGAGGGTGAGTGAAAGTTAACTTTCAAACTGGCTGCTTTCAAACATTTGTCTGCATCAGAGCATCTAGAAAGAATTGCAAGTGATGATCCCACTGTGTACACAGAGGCGTAGGTAGCATCACCCTTTCACTGGAATAATAGATGTCAACTTTATTTGAGGAATGTGCAGTGAGGGGGTGGGATCAGAAAGCAGATGTAGCATGACAGTAATTTGTCTCTACATTACATTATACTGTTGTGAAATTCCTAAAAAAAAATATAAAATAAAAAAGGCCTAGCATCTGCTGTTTTAGAAGTTAATTTTTACTCCTCTGTGGGCTGAGCTGGTAATTTAGGGGTAGTTCATATACAGAAAATAGAGGAAAGGAAAGGAAGCTGCCCTTTGGATACCAAAGTTCTGTTATGTAATGGTTTGTGTGACAAATCTGAGCATCAGAGTCTCTCTCCAGTTGGAAGTTGTACCAATTGCATTTCTAATTAAAAATGACTGTGACACTCCTATTTTCTCAGCCTTTTGTACTCTGAAGACACAGGGAGCTCTGCACCTTCCAATCAGTATAGACAAGACTTCTGTTCTTCATCTTGAAACTCAATAAATAAGATGATGATAACTCTACTGCTGTGGTTAAGAAGGATGAAAAGCCCTTAAAGTGAATCCAGGGAAGAAATGGTTTAGCAGGTAGGAAAAAAACCCCAACAAACTGCTTTTCTCATTAATGTGTTTTAGCTATTTTAGGGTTTATTTTATTTAGCTTACCAATATCAACTACAGCAGTGGAACCATCTCTAGGGTGACTGCTACTAGTACTAGTATCCTGTGTTTCTCATGATGGACTGATTCTCTGGAACACAGTAACTGTTAAGTCACATCAAAATAAGACATTAAAGGTAAGAAAAAATCCCCCAAGCAGCTGTAATCATTTACCTGCAGTGGACCTTTGCCCTCACCTTGGCCCAGGAATGAAATCCTCCTTAGAAATGAAAAGGTCAGAGTTCTGATGAGAGAAAATTTCAACTCAAGATGTTTGCCAATGGTCTGATGCACAAGAGAAAAATTTGGATGCTGCTGGAGAGTCTTCTGCCTGTTTGAATTACTTTTCACTAAATTAGAGGAAAAGACCAACCCCAAAGCAACCTCATCAGTATCATTTTGATTTCTTTAATAATTAGGTGTAACAAAACCAAGCATGAAGAAGAGAATTGTACACAAACACTCAGTAACTCCAGCTCTGTTACTCTGTAACTGAACTGACCTTAGGACTTGTTCCTTCCTTACTCTGCCTCCCCCCTCACAAAGATTCACAAACAGTGCAGCTCTGAACCTCTGCTCCAAGACAGTAGGAATACTGCAGTAGGAAATGTAACAGGCAGTGAAATCAAAGTTTTCTGGCCTCTGTTTTAGCTTCCTCTACCTCAGTTTGATTTCATTCAATCCTTATAATTTCAGGAGTCCATGGTAAATCATGTTCAAAAAACACTTTGTTTAGTGTTAATAGATTGATCCCATTGAAGGAGAAGAAATATTTATAATTCATTGTGTTGAAGACCTTGTGAGATTCTGCTGGATAAGTCTTGCAAGTGCTTCTTTACCTACCAGAAAAAACAAAACACATCAAAAAGAAACTTTAGTAAGACAATAAATGATGCTAATAGTAAAATCTGATTATATGATATTGGCAAGTTGACAATAGGAAGAGCAGAGATGAGGGAGATTTCAGGCATTTTAGAATTAGGTCTTAAAAATCTATTTTGTATATCATATTTTTGTGCCTTGAACTCCCTGGAAAATATCCAAATTGTAGGACAAATCAGCACTCTGCTACTGAGTTAAACTTTCAACATGTATGTACACTGAATTTCTACAGACCTTATATCCCAGTTCTTTAGTCTTTTCTTCCAGCATGGCATATTTCTCTTTATTCCTGATCAGATGATCCTTGTCTCCAGTTCCCTCTACGTGCTTCAGTTTCTGGTGTGAAATCTCTAATTGTTTCTGATAATGATGGTGCTTTTCAATTTTTGCTTCAAAGTGTTTCAGCTCCTCCTAAGACAAGAAATACAAGCAAGCAGCTTCACAGGGCTTTCTTTCCAAGCCTTCCTCTCTCTTTTCTTGCCAAGACATCCCTAATGCTAGTTCACTAAGTCAAGCACTGAAATTTCTTTTCAAAATCAGGTCCTGTACTTGCTATTTTCTGCTCAGATTTACACATTTTCTGGGTTTGCTGGGATGGATCTGAGATAGGATGAATTAATGAATAAAACAAAAAGCCTTGAAGAGAGTGGCCAGGCTAACTGGTGTGTTTCCCCCCATTTAAAGACAATTAAATATACACATATATATGTAAAACCCCATCACCTAACAGATCTTCAGATCACAGAACCAGGTATATGACCAGTTACATACATTATTGAACTATTAACTCTTTTTTTAAGGTGTCTGAAGAGCAATACAGAAGTGGGGAACACTAAGAGAATTTAGTGTTTCTTTACAGGGGAAAATTTCCATATCAGATCAAACTGGAATTCCACTTACCCGAAAAGATTCCAGTTCTTTCTCAGTGAAATTGGCTGACTTGGCCATGTCCCACAGATCAATCACTCTTGGTTCTTCAAATTCTAAACAAACACATACCACCCAGTGAAAATCTGGACACACTGCTTTGATGCCCAGCTTCTGTGAGAGATAGACAAGCTCTCTCACATACATACAGATATATGAAGCATTGAATTACTACTCCATCTAGTTAGACAGGAGAAGGGAGAAAAAAATTAAGTAATTCACTTAAATCTACTATCTGCTGTAGGAAATATAGTTTAAAAAGCAACACTCCCCTCAGGAACTGAAAAGCAGCATTGCTTGTGCTGCATGTTGTCTCACATGCCCTCTGGGACCAGAAGGTGTAATATCCCTGCTCATGTGGGCATGGAAAACAGGATTATCCTCTTTACAGGTTCTCTCTATCCCTTCATTTAGGCTTCTAGAGTTGGTTTCTAAATAGTCCTGGCTCTCTCCAGCTCATCGTGGTCACACCATGAACTGTGATACTGTGGCTTCATCTTTTGCCCAATGATTTTTTTTTTGGGGAATGAAATGAATCCCCAGTAAGCATCAACCCTCCAGTTTCCTACCACTGTTTGTGTCATATCCCTGGTGGCTGACTTTACGTAAACGCTCAAAGCCCTGATTGATGCTCCTTAGCTTGTCTTTGAGTTCTCTGTGCTTGCTGTGCAACAGCTCCTCTTTCACCACATTCTCTTCAGATGGGTTGATAACATTCTTGTGGATATCTGCTGAAGAAAAAAAGTGTTAGTGACCGTGGAGAGTGGAATTCCAGAGTTTCAAAGGGATTTGGAAACAATGGAAGCAACGGGCAGAGAAAAAAAAAGAGTTGGAGTGATCTTGAAACATGAGAGAAATGTTCAGGCACCTTCTGTTCTGCTCACAGTCTCCAGCAGAATATTGTATTCATGGATCTTTTCCTTGTGATGCTGAAATTCTCTCCAAAGCTTATCTAGCTCCTCATCAGAGAACTTCCCAGAGGTCTTGGCCTGAAAGAAACAAGAGCACATGATGCTTTCCAGGTCCAGGGCACTCAACTGCCAAAGCTTCTTCCCACTTCCCACCACATTTAGGAAATGATTAAGTCCAGCTTTTCCTTACCACCTTTAGTTTGAAATCCCTTTATGTTAGTATGAGGTCAGGATTTAGACATTGAAGGTTATGGGGCTTTAATCATGACCAAAGAAGTTTGCTTCAGACCTAAAAAGCTAGACTTGCCAAGTGAAAAGTGTCTCTGTCATTTCTGTTCCAAGAGGAATCAATTTAATACAGAAATAAGGGTCATGGGGGCTCCATATGGATCTATAAGGGGACTGTTTGCACCTGGATTTTAGGCAGAGTTTTTACTTCATTTTACTCTACTGGGAAATGAAGATTTTCTCACTCTGCAGTGTTTTTATTCCTCACTGGACTAGTCTGAGCAATTAGGGAAGCACTGGCCACACAGCTGGAGCACTACCCAAAAAAATGGTGACTCATTTGCTGCAACGTGTGATCAAAAGTGAATGGTTTTGATACCTCTTCAGCCCCAACCCTTTTTTTTTTCACTTAGGGAATCTAATGGACTTTACTGTTCCCCAAAGCACATAACATCATGTTCCTCCTTTGCCAGAGCTCTGTCCAGTTACAGTAACATTTTAAAACCCACTTTTATTTTCTCTGCTTTCTTACCACTGCTAGGTATGAATTCTTTGCTTTACCTGATTATTTGTTTCTTGAAACTTGAATAATTTACTTTTTGAAGGTTATGACTTTGCCAGTTTTAATTGACAGTTACACACTTTGTTTTCTATGTGTAATTCCTTTCACTTGAATATCAAATAGGGGAAATCCTTATTTAACACCCCTCACTACACCTTTCTCTTTTAAGCACTCTGAAATGATCACTTGCCACACCTGGTGACCTGGATGCAGGTGGGGGATGCCCTCATGGCAGAAAGATGTGAGCTACCAAGCACAGCAGCTTGGCCAGTACTTAAAAACAGAGTAGTAAAGCTACTCAGTTCCATGTCTGGAGGCTCTTAGAAGACACAGACAGCAGTTCAGTGAAGAAACAGTGATTTCCTACACTCCAGCTCCTGGAAACCTTACCTTGCTCCATAATTTTTCCAGTCTTGGATCATCTAGTGTGTCACTGTCTGTACCATCTTTAATGTAGTTGCTATCAATTAGCTGAGAGTCCTTCTTTCCATTCATTCCATATTTAGTCATAATAACTGCAGGGAAATACAAGATACAGAAACATTAGAACCAGCTCTGGATGTATGGAAGAGGAGAGATTGTCTACATCCTTGGCTTACAGAGCTGGAATCACAGTGGAGAAGCTAATGGTTTAAAAACACAGAGGTCCTGGATATAATGACCTCTCTGAAAACATCAGGAGCAAAGGAAACTGTCAGTCTCCTGCAGCTCCCTGCTGCACTCAGTGTCTGGAAACACACCACTTACTTAATGTTTCAAACACACATGTAAAACTAGGCATGTGTTTGATCACAGGATCCCCCCTGACACTGGAAGGGACCATGGAGATCTTGGGAGTCCAAGCCCCCTGCCAGAGCAGGCCCATAGACTGGAAACTAATCCAGCCCAGGAACACAGCCAGGGTGGCTGGAAAATCTCCAGAGAAGGAGACTCCACAGCTTCTCTGGGGAACCCCTTCCAGGCTCTGGGACTCTCCCAGGAAAGAAGTTCCTCCTCATCTTGAGTTCCTCCTCAGCAGACACGTGTTCCAGCCCCTTCAGCATCCTTGGACTCTCTCCAGCAGATCCTTGTCCCTCTGGTGCTGGGGGAACCAGAACTGCATGCAATATTCCAGGTAAGGTCTCCCCAGGGTAGAGGGGGAGCAGAACATCCCTGGATCTGCTGGACACACTCCTCCTGATGCCCCCCAGGAGCCCATTGGCCTTCCTGGCCACCAGGGCCCACTGCTGTCCCATGGAGAGCTTGGTGTCCAACTCTCAGGGGCTGCTCTCCAG
Organism: Ceyx cyanopectus; assembly: GCA_013401355.1. Classification (NCBI taxonomy): domain Eukaryota; kingdom Metazoa; phylum Chordata; class Aves; order Coraciiformes; family Alcedinidae; genus Ceyx; species Ceyx cyanopectus. Next base: position 11,158 of record VYZU01029783.1, on the reverse strand, counting down.
CACATCCCCTCACAACCTGACCTGGTGTCACTTATTATTCCTTCCCAGATGCAGGACTCTGTACTTATCCTTGTTAAACCTCATGAGGTTTCTCTGCCCAGCTCTCCAGTGTGTCCAAGTCTCTCTGAAGGCCACACACCCTCAGGTGGCTCCCCCAAACCCCCCAGCTCTGTGTCCCTGTTCCATCAGCAATGTCATGGATAAAGATACTGAACAGGATTGGACCCAGCACTGATCCCTGGAGGACTCCACTAGTCACAGCTCTCCAGCTTCAACTCCTCCTGCAAAGGTAACACCACTTAAGTGCTAAGTTTGGCTCCTCTGCAAGATACTTTACCATTTAAGTTGTGTCTGAGTTTGGCTTCTTTCTCTCCATCTTCATCTAGCCCTTCAGCCTTCAGTTTTTTCCAGCTCAGCTCATCCTTTTCTTGTATTTTTAGATCACTGTGCAACTCTGCCAGTTTGACAGCAGAGAGCTGAAGCTGAAAGGAACAGAGAGAGGTCTGGATTAGTTCTGTGGAGTCACTTCTTGCTGCAGTGGTGGCTCAGAAGTCAGTGCAGAAATCAGTATAGCAAAGTGGTTTTGTCTTTTATTCTAAGGCTATATCCATCTGAATTTAAGGATGGATCCCCAACACACTAGAGGAATGATGCAGGCTTCTCTCTCAGCACTTCAGCTACTGAGACAACAGGGAAATGATGTGTCTTCCTTCAAGTAATATTTAAATGGCATTTTTTCCCCCACTTGTAGCAAGCCCGTGTTCTAAAAATGAATAAAAATATTGAGGCTGAAACTATGAAAAAAAAATAATTAAATGAATGACAGGTCAGCTTGAAGTTCTGTGGAATATAGAGAAAAAAGGAACAATGACTAATACACAGTTGGCTAAGCAGCACTACTGTAAATTGAGCAACTTCTGAACTTCCAGCTTTTAGTTATTCACTTCAAAACAAACATAGCAAATTTTATTAATTCTTCAGAGATTCTTTTGTATGCATGTAAATAACAAGAAGGTGAGGTAAGGAAAAGACCTGTGAAGAGAGGATAAAAATAAGCAGTGTTACTTCTGAGTTCTGCTCAAGTTGTCTGCAGAACTGGATGCAATACTCCAGGTGAGGTCTGAGCAGAGCAGAGGGGCAGAATCACCTCTCTCCATCTGCTGGCCACACTTCTGATGCAGCCCAGGATGCAATTGGCCTTCTTGGCTGCCAGTGCAAGTCCTTTTCTGCAGAGCTGATTTCCAGCCCCTCATCCCCCAGCCTGGATGGATAGTGAGGGTCTTTTTTGCGAGGTGGATAGAGTACTCGAGGTGTAGTTTCACCAGTGCCTAGTACACCAGCATCTCCCTTCTGCCGGCCACACTATGATCCAGGAATGGCATCCTGGCCACACTGCTGCCTTAGATTTCCCTGGGTATCATCAACACCCCCCAGTTCCCTTTCCAACAGGCAGTTTTCCAGCCACGCCTCCCCCAAGCGTGTAGGTTGGAGTTGTTGTGACCAAAATGCAAGATTTGGCACTTGGCTTTGTTAAACCTCAAGCAATTGGCCTCGGCCCATCCTATCTTATCCTTCCAGGCCTGAAAACCACACAGCAGCCTCCGCAGCCCCAGGCCCAACACCAAGCCGGGGCCTCTGGTGGAGACGCCGGGCGGGCCAAGCTCGGTCTCTCCTCACACGCCTCTCCCCGGCTACAACCCCCCCCCGCAACGCCTCCCTCGCCGTGTCCTGAGGCGCCTGACAAAGGATGAGCATCTGAAGCACCCAAACCCGACTCTGTCCCCTTCAGATCCGTTCCAGAGCCCTCTCCCCTCAGGGAGCCGATCCCAGCCCCGCTCCCCCCGCGCCGCTCACTCACCCGCTGCGCCTTCTCCCAGATCTGGTTCAGCCTCACCACTCGGAACTCCCCGGCTTCCCTCCGCTTGGCACCGGCGGCCGATAAGCCCTCGTTGGCCTCCCGAGAGTATTTGCTGGCCTGGGAGGCAGCGGCCAGGAGAAAAACGGCAGCGAGAGCCGCCAGAGCCCGCGGAGCCGCCATGTCGCGCCGAGCGGGAACTACAAGTCCCGTGATGCCGCAGAGGGTTCCCCGCCCTCCTCCGGGATGGGCAGAGGGTGTTAGTGAGGGAAAGAGGGATGTAAAGCCACAGGGAGGTGGAAATCTGGTGG
>VYZU01029780.1:0-10017 GCA_013401355.1 Ceyx cyanopectus | reverse complement strand
CTAGACCAAGTCACCCAGGAACACATCCAGGTGGGTCTTAAGTGTCTTCAGAGATGGAGACTCCACAACCTCCCTGGGCAGCCCGTTCCAGAGCTCTGTCACCCTCACTGAGAAAAAGTTCTTTCTTGTGTTGACCCTAAACCTCTTGTGCTCCAACTTGCACCCATTGCCTCTTGTCCTGTCATTGGATGACATTGAGAAGAGTCTGGCTCCATCCTTATTGGTCCCATTGGAAACAGATGAAAGATATATTCTGAAAGTGTGTTTGTTGACAGTTAAGGAACAGCAGTGGACATCTCGAGTGCTATTACAAGCTCCTTGAGTTGTGCAGTTTCTTTTAAAAAACAAACCAACCTGTGTCTATTTGTCAGCTTTCTCACTGACTATCTCTGACCTTGCCCCTTAGTGTTTGTGCTTCTGTGGTTCTCTGCACTCTTCCTGTGTTTCTTCTAACTTGTATTTTTTTTTGTCCATCTTGTTCTAATCCTGTCCTCTATTTCATGTCAGATGTGCCTTCATTTATTTGATTGCAATTTCCAGGCTTTCTTTTGTAATTTTACTTGAAAAGTAGGCTTAGTTACTTATGTTAGAATGTTTCTGGAAGGCCTTATCTTTGCTCAGTGAATTAATTATGTATTCTCTGTATACTCCCAAATGTGTGAAAGATGGTCAGTTTTGAAGGGGTGTTTGTGGGGATGGAAAGGAAGAAACTAACAGTCATATTTCTGTTGCAATCATAAGGATGCATGAAAGCATGGCATAGACAAATTCACAGTTCAAGTTGTGGTAAAAGTATAATGAAGTAGAAGAGAATAGCAATTAACTGGTAATGTTTCACATAAACAACACAACAAAAGCTGACCTATGCTTGATGTTGGAAAAATCTTGCTATTGCTTCTAATTCTATATGCTAAGGACAAAATAGTCTTCCTGGTTGATGGACTCTAAAAACAAAGTTTGCATAAACTTGGAAATTGGATGTTACCACTCTGGATGGTAACATGCTCCCAATATAATAGGAGTTTTAACTAGAAATGTATTCAGTTCAGACTAAGAACTAAGAGAGAACCTGTTGAGGCATTGGTTTGTCCTGATGAAAGATTAAGTAGGATACTTCTGGGAACTTACGTGGGTATATTTGACTCACTGTAGTAGAGGTCTTTGGGAAGAAATGCTCCAGTTTCATCTGATTAGCTAAGTCTGTAAAAAAAAATCCCTATTCATTTCTAAGGCATCTTTGGTTGGAAATTACACTTGGTACATATAACACACATGGATGTGCACTCCCTCTTTTATGTGTCTCTTCATACATATATGACATTCAATGATGACTTGGGCATGAGGATATTACATGGAAAAAACATTATATTTGAGGCATTAGTATAAGAAAATTATAATGAACAAGTGGATAAACAAATCTTTTTGCAGTTTGTAACTGGAGGTGGGAGGCTTTCTGTGATAGAGGCAGCAGTCTCAAAAGTTGTAGAAAAACCTAAGAACCTAAATAGAACAAAGCATTTTAATAATCCTTGGTCATTTCCCCTATTAACTTGTAGTTGTAATGTCATAAATTGTGTTGTCATAATTGTGAACTTTGAAGGGTCTTGTTAATTACACCTCTTTCTGCCTACGTGTCTGTTGGTCATCTTCTAAACAGAAGCTTTTGCTCTTGTTGACTGCATGTTAATAGAATGTTTTTTATGTTGATGTAAACTTTACACAGCTTGTGATAGTTTTAGATATGTCCATTGTGATACAAAGCCTAGCTAATGCTTTATTTACATATGTAATTGAAAAATTTTCTTCAGGAAACTTTGTGTTCTTAAAAATTAACATAAATTATTAAATAACATGTCGCTTTTGTGTGTTCTCTCAAAATGCAATTCTCTTTTATGTTTTCTTGCAAGTACATCTGAACAAAGTGGTTTTTGGAAGTCACAGCATCTATCTTTGTCTGCATTTTTACTCTTTATTATTATTTTTTTGTTAGTTGCCTGTAAGAGTACAGATGTGTGGCTTTGAAAGATTACCTTTTTTCCCCTTAGGTTTAAAGCACTAGTTGGTATAGGACTGTCTTTATACTTGAGATTAGTACAGAAATTTTATGTAGTGGGTTTATTTTTCCCCTCCTGAGTAATGAATACACTTCAAAACTACATTTAAAAGACTGTTAAAGTACTTGCATGTTTAATGCTGGCTTGCTTTGTTTTGAAGCAGCTGCTTTCAAGGTTGTTTTGGTTTGTTTTTTTTTATATTAAAAACACTACTACTTTGAGGCTTAACACTTGAAACTTTCTGTACAGCGGTTAGCTACCATCTGACATGTAAGAGAATCTGAGATAGTGTTAGTGACATACTACCTGCCTGGTGAAGCTTTGACACTTTTTTGTTGTGCCAAGTGGCATTAGGGATGTGACAGTACTGGGAGACAGGGCAGCTTTCAGGCAAACGAGCCTTTCAGCCACAGATGAAGCTTTGTTTATTTGAAAGCAGGCAACTCTTTCCAGTTACAGGAGTTGGCCTAATAAAAGATGCAACTCCTGCCAAAGGTCTTAAATTGCCTTACCTCTTTTAAGGATACATACTATTTTAGTTTGGATTTGTTTCTGTTCAAAGGAGAATAGTTGTAGTGGCTTTACTTTGGTTTTTCCCCTTGTACAGTAGAGTAATAACTGTGTGGTGAACAGCCAGGTGTTGTAGAAGGCTTGTTTTATAGTTGGCCTAACACCCTTTCAGTTAGCAGTGGGGTGTGGGTCTTCTGTGTTTGCACCCTGACCTCTGCCAGCAAACTGCCTGATATTTAAAGGGCTACCTGCTTCTTGTAGTTACAAAGAACCTTTTTAAAACAATCATATGTACTGCCATTTTCTGTCTAACATTTCTATATTAGCTTTAGTTTGCTGTTCAACAAGTTGAAGCATTTTTTAATTATTTGGATCAAATAAACCAAAACAACAGTAACAAAAAATGAAAAAAACCCCAAACCAACAAAACGCACACAAAAACCCCCAAAATAAAAACAAGATAAAATTTTAAGACTGGCAGCTGAAATAACTTTCCAGCTCTTTCAAATTGAGATATTTCAACTAAACAGGAATCTACATCCATGAATTTACAGGATTTTTAAACTCTTTGAAGTACTATCTTTATTTCCATTCTTTTTATTAAATGCACTTGACTCTGTGAAACACATTAGGCTTCATGGAAAAAAGGGTTTTTTAGCCTTTTTGTATTCCCTTGATGACAGTGCCAGTTTCTTTAGATGAATTTTTTTTTGCAGACTGCAAGTTTGGGCTAGGAAGGTGAGTACAAGCTGACAGTTAAGTTTGAACTTCCACTGATCCAGAGTTTGTCACTGCTTAGCCTGAAGTTAGTATGTACTTTAAAGGCAGTGTGTCAGGTGTGAAAAAGTTACAGTCTCATAACAAAGATTTTGCAGACTGAAAAATTATGTTTTAGATTCAGATTTCACTGTGAGGAAAAAAATCTGAATATTGAAATGTTCTCCCCTGCTTCTCATAGTTTCTGAAATTTCTCAGTGGGTCTTGGTGGGGGAAACTGATTTTCATTTATGTTTGTTAATCCTGAATAAATATGTAATCAAATTATTTTGCAATAATGGAATTGAAAGGATGCCTACAGGTAGGATGTGATCTACGGTGTATTTACTATAAATTTTGTAAAGGGAATACAACTTCATTTTCAGGTCCTAGAATAAAGTTTTGACTATGTCCTTTAAAACTTTTTTTCCTTTTTAATAGTTTTAACTTGTAACTGATGTGCTGTTTCCCATTGTATATTAAATATGAAATGCCTTCTGTTGAAGGGTCTTACCATTTCTTACATTTATTTATACTGTTTTTACTGAGGTCATTCTTTTATCACAGAGTTCTACCTGAGGGAGGGTAGGGCAAACTTTATAATGATATATGCTTCAAGACAAAATTCCTTTTGACAGAGGACAAAGTATTTAACCATTTTCATGTTGGTGTTACGTGGCTCAGGGGAAGAGTAACAGCTGTTCAGAAGAACCTGCAAATATTTCTTCACAATAAACAGTGCTTTATGAAGTTGTTATTCACCCTTGTAAACTTCAGTGAGTAGAGATAGAAATGTGGGATTTTTGTCATTATTCTGCAGTAACCGAATGTTTCACTTTTTGCAGTCTGCCATACACGAGAGAGCCATGGCCACGGAAATTGGCTCCCCGCCCCGATTTTTCCACATGCCGAGGTTCCAGCACCAGGCACCTCGGCAGTTGTTCTACAAAAGACCTGATTTTGCACAGCAGCAAGCAATGCAGCAGCTTACTTTCGATGGAAAGCGGATGAGAAAAGCTGTGAATAGAAAGACCATAGACTACAATCCCTCTGTAATTAAATATTTGGAGGTTAGTTCATTTTCTGGTTTTGTTTCAAGAACTTTTTAACTTTCTGAAAGTTGTGATTTGTGCTTTTCAGTGTCCATAGAGCTGCCTGGAATACTGGGAGATCTGCAGCTGTATTTTCAAATTAAGTGACAAATGCTTGTATATTTGGTATAGCAGGAATACAAAAGGGTTTTGTCCTTGCTAATAAAACTGCACATACACAGACTCCAAACTTAGCTCTGTATAAGCACCAATGGTTACATTCTGTCTTGGAATTCCAACTTGGAGTGCAACTGTCTTGTGTGATGTTCTGACTTTTCAATGAACATAAAAACCCATTACAGAGAATGTATTTGTACTTTTTGTTTTGAAATAGAAATTTCTCAAAATGAAAAATAAGCCATTAACCCTTCCCTTCTAAAACTAGGGCACTATAAAAATGGTTTCTCATAGTTTTACTAAATAGCAGTGCAGCTTGTGCCGTGGTCTCTGAAAATCTTTTTCTGTACAGTTAATTAGATATAGAACGACTTAAATGGAGTTTGTGAGGAAATGTTTCTCTAAAAATGCTTATTTGTCTTTCCTGCTGGGATGGTATTAATTTCTTAAATACAATTTTATCAAAATGTACTGTATGAGTACTGGATATTAGCTCAGAAGAAATACAGTCAAATCTGTAAATACAGAAGTTGTTGGATTATCTACAGTGGCGTAACAGAAACATGATGAAATTCATTCAATATGCTGTGGCCTGTGCATAGTTATAATTTGTAGGTTCAAACAAGTGGAAGATTTTTTCTTTTTTTTTAATAAACTGTTTTGTAAGATCTGTTTAAACACTGAAGATTTAAAACATATTCTTCTCTTTTAGGAATGTCCTCAAAAAGATTTTGTCTTTTCCATTAGAAATGATTCCATAATTCTATTAACAGGACTAATTCTAAAAAAAATCATTTTAGTAGTTTAGGATTGCTTTTACTGTGTCAGAAATAAGCACGCTCAAACTTCTGCCCATTAAAACAAAATGCCAACAGATCTGTATGTTTTGGATGCTTACACAAATACATCAGAATGCCATTTCAGCCCTAGCATCAATACTGCTTATTTAATTTGATGTGGTTCTGTTTAAAAAAGTTTATATGTAATTTGCTCTTGGCTTACAAAATTATAGCAAAATGTAGAAATGTGTGCTGGCCATGTTTTACCTGAATTTTAGTTTCTGTTTCTGACACATAGGCAGATCCAAAGTGATGAAGTCTCTACAGCACTGAAGCCAAAGTAATTTCATTCTTAATACACGTAAAGTGCTTTTTGAGAAGATTGTGTTTGACAGCTCACAATTTAATTATTTGAAGGCTTTTTTATCCCTTTCTCTTCCAACTTTTATCCATTTTAATGCATTATCCTTAAGCTTCAGCCACAGAAGCTTCCTTTCTATCTTGTGTTGCTGTGAGGTTTCATTTAGTGTTCATCTACAGCTCCTAATTGTGGAAATGCTTATCCTGAAGAGAAAGCTTTTTGAAATGATTGAACATGCTTCTGGTAGAGTACCTATTAGCCTAGGCAGCAAAGTTTCAAAAAGTCATTAGAATGATTTGAGTTGGAATGGACCTTCAAAAACTATCTAGTCCAACTTCCCCCTGCAGTAACCAGGGACATCTTCAACTAGATCAGGTTACTCAGAGCCTTACCCAACTGGACCCTGAATGTTCCCAGGGACGTGGCATCTACCACCTCTATTGGCAACCCATTACAGTATTCCACCACTCACTGTAAAAAAACTCTGCATATCTTGTTATATCTTGTGTTATGTCTTATCTAAATCTACCTGCTTTTACTTCAAAACCATTGCCCCTTGTCCTGTTGAAACAGGCCCTACTACGAAGACCGTCAACATCTTTCTGATAGGCTCTCTAAGTACTGGAAGTCCACAATAAGTTCTCTCTGGATCCCTCTGTTCTCCAGGCTGAACAATCCCAACACTTCCAGCAGTTCTTAGTAGTTTTTCTATTCCCTCTGATCATTTTTGTGGCCCTTCTGGACCCACTCCAACAGGTTCATGCCTTTTATAGTGCTGAGAGCTTCAGAGGTGGAAAGAGCTGTGGTGTGGTTTCACCAGAGCAAAATAGTGTGGCAGAATCACCTCCCTTGACCTGCTAACCACACTTCTTGTGATGTGTGGATCAAACCCAAGTGCACATTGCTGGCTCATGTCCAGCTTTTCATTCATCATTACCCCCTAGTCATCCTCCTCAGGGCTGCTCTCAATCACATAATCTCTCCATCTGTATTGATATTGAGAATTGCCCCGACCAAGGTGCAGGACCTTGCCCTTGGCCTTGTTAAACACCATGAAGTTCACATGTGCCCCCACCTCTCAAGCTTGTCCAGATCCTTCTGGATGGTATCCTGTGAGTCAGCTGCACCACTCTTCTGGGTGTCATCTGCAAATTTCTGAGGGTGCACTCTATCCTGTTATACTGTTGATGAAGATAACAGAACTGGTCCCAGTACAAGCTCTGGAGAGACACCACTTGTCATTGGTCTCCATCTGAACATGAAGATGTTGACCACTATTTTCTGTATATGACTGTCCAACCAACTCCTTATCCACCAAACATCCCGCCCTTCAAATCCATATTGTCTCAATTTAGAGAAAAGGATGTTGTGGAGCCCTTGTCAAAGGCCTTGCAGAAGTCTGGGTAGACAAAATCCATAGCTCTTCCCTTGTCCTTGATGTAGTTACTCCAGTGTGGCTTGTTACAAAGGACTGCTCCTTTCAAATTGTTAAGCTGCAATTTAAAATGAACTGCTTTAACCTGAAATTAAGACTTAAAACACTTGAATCTTTTGCTTTTACTGTACATATTCTACATGTTTCCTGAGACCAAAGTCTTTTAACTAAATTTATTCTAAAATCTCAGGAGTTCTTTGGAATTTCTCAATCAGACTGTCAATGTGTTCCTTTTTTTAGGTTGGTCAACAATGAGGTAATAGTGGTGGTGGTATGAACTAGTCGTTTCTTTCTTTCCAGAATAGAGTATGGCAGAGAGACCAGCGAGATATGCGAGCAATCCAGCCTGATGCAGGATATTATAATGATGTAAGTAAAATCTTTCCCTGATGAAGTTCTGTGGATAAAATTTGTCCAGAAAATCAGAAGGATTCTGCCTGTTATCTGAGGTTACCCTTTTGCCTGCAAGAGACATCTAAAGATAGGAAGGGTATCTTCACTCTAATATCTTGTTGTGTTGGAATCCATGCCCATGAAGAGGACCTGAAATTGGATTAATTTTTGAACATGAGAACTCCCATGATGCACTAAAATTGCAAAGCTGCTTTTGAAGATATTGCGTCTGCATGTTCAAGATGGTAGATCATGCAGGCTTGTGAACATTTCTGCCAACTTCTGATAACATCCCTGCAAGTGAAAAACTTGATTTTCCAGAAACAGGCGTTCATAATTTACACTTTTCTTGAACTTTCTGGTTGGAAGTGTTCTTACTAAATCTTGTTTCTTCTCCCATAGTTGGTCCCTCCTATAGGAATGCTGAACAACCCTATGAATGCTGTAACAACAAAATTTGTTCGGACATCTACTAATAAAGTAAAATGCCCAGTGTTTGTTGTCAGGGTGAGTATAGTGGTGGATTTACTTATTGTATTGTCTTAATTTAGAGTGATATTCATAGTCAAAGAAAGAAACAAGAGAACTGCTATATTCCACAGTCTGGTTTTATTTTGAAATTATATATGTACTACTTCTATGTCTAGTCTTTCTGTGGAGGGTGTTAGGAAATAAAATACTGAGGCCCGAGTACAAAATAACTGTTACTCTCAGGGTTTGAGGTGCACTTCCCACACCTTNTTTTTTTTTTTTTTTTTTTTTGAAGAAGCTAATATATGGACTCACAATAGGAGAAAAAAAGTGTGATTTGGTCTTTGCACTGTTTGACTCTTAAGTATTTTTCCTTGATGTCAGAAGTATTATTCAGTATTAATATTGTGTACTACAAATGTATTGGATCCAATAAGCTGGTGGTTCTCTACAGCTAGATCTTATCATTGCATTTACAATGGGCTTTGTCCTGTTAAAAGATCAGGTCCTCTGGCACAGTTCTGCATTTTTAGTTTACATTCTAATTTAAATTAGTAAATTAATTTAATTTAAATTAGTAAATACTAATTGTAAATTAGTAAATTCCAGTTCTGCAGGTAACCTGAAAGAAGCTTATTACTTATTTGAAGGATTGTGAAGAAATATTTGAATGTTATGTTTGCACAGTTTAGTTAAAATTTTTCTTTTGCAGTGGACTCCTGAGGGGAGACGTTTGGTCACTGGTGCATCTAGTGGAGAGTTCACTTTATGGAATGGACTGACTTTCAATTTTGAAACAATATTGCAGGTAAATTCTTCTGTCAATATTTCTTTGTGTTTCCTTGAGGTTTCAGAGCATGTTTTAGGAACGCATCTTCATCCTTCTCATCATGGATCTGTGGTTTAAGTGTAGTAATAGGAGCCTTAGAGGTCTTTCATTTTTTATTTTGTTCTGACCCCTTGTTATACTGTGGTTATAGGCAATTCATTTAATGCTTCTTATTTCATGTCTATATTGCTCTACTTGTTGTTCTTAGGGACATACTACTAGTATTTATCATAATAAAAAAAAAATTTTGGAAACAAAATATAGATACTCTTATTAAGAAAGACCATTGTATACAAAGTAAGGGAATTATTTTTATTTCTTTTTTTTCCTTCACAATAACGTCTCGAGTCTGACTAGGTTATCACTGTTTTCATTTCTTTGTTGCAGCTGTTAAGTAGGAACTTTACTGACTTCTGTGTTTGTGTGGGTCAGATAGTATTTGAATATGTTTGCTAGAAGTTCTGTTTCTGAATTTACAGGCTCACGACAGCCCTGTAAGGGCTATGACTTGGTCACACAATGATATGTGGATGCTGACAGCAGACCACGGGGGATATGTGAAATACTGGCAGTCCAACATGAACAACGTCAAGATGTTCCAGGCACATAAGGAGGCGATTAGAGAGGCCAGGTTTATACACAATATACCATTTTCTGTAGTACCTATTGCCATGATTAGACTGTTCTCTAAGTGTATTCTGGGTGCAAAAATGCATGGGTTCTGTCAGATTCTGGGAAACTTCCTGCACCACATAAACACAATATTTTCTTTTGTTTCCACATTCTCACCGTTTTGCTGGCACCTTTCTGAATTAGTATTGTCCCAGTATCCGCCTCTGCAATATGTTAGAGATGTATTTGTCTGCCGCATTTTGCACTGGTATTCTTTTCATTTTTATATGGTGACAATGTGTATCAGTTATTCCTTTTTATACGCACTGTGTAAGACAACAATTTCATTCCAAATAAAGAATTCAGTCTTTAATAATCTAACTGAATAAAATATAAAGCCTTCAGAAATAAAACACCTGCATAGTTCTCACAAAATAATAAAACACTAAATAAAGTGAAGAACTGCTTGGCTTGGTAAAGCCAGGACTTCCAGTAATACTAAATACCCACGCAGACTGCCACATACAGAAGTCTAAGGTTAATACTGAATGGGTTCTTCAAGCATGAAACTGTAAGCAAGCCATTGAAAAGAAGACTGTAGGATATTCT
>VYZU01029779.1:0-12776 GCA_013401355.1 Ceyx cyanopectus | reverse complement strand
TTTTTTTTTTAATGTGATGTCTCTGTGAAAATACTTAGTGGTTCTTGTTTTGCAGTTTGTTATAACAAGTCATTGCTTTAAAACTTTCATTGCATCTTGGCTGATTTCAAAGTGATGCCTAGGTATCAGTGTTAAAAGTTTTGTTTGTGAATCATGTGACCAGCTTCTCTCAACATGACATGGAAAGTCTCTTGTATTACAGTGTATTTAATAAAAATGATGTCTCACAATAAACAATGTCATCCAAAAGAAAGATAAAATGACTACTTTAAAAAACCTAAAAATTTAATGAAGTGTTGTGTGCTATTTTCTTTTGTCTGAATGCCTTCCTTCAGTTCCATGCTTTTTGAAAAGGCTGAACATAATGAGCACTTTAGTATGCTTAGAAACATAACATATTTACACTCTAAAACTCTGAATAAAAATCAGGTCACTGAAATCATATTAATGAAAGAGGAGACCCAGAGTAATAAGACAAAGGAATATTCAGTCTGAACATGATGACACTGTTTTCATTCTTCGTCTTCCAATAGAAGATTCTACTTGAATTCTTGTTCATTTGGGGAGCTGGCTTAGCTGCTAGCAGAAACAGGCCTTCAGATAGTTTCTATTTGCTAAAAGTGTCACTCAAATCACAGCCTCATTAAAAAAGTAGTTTATTCCTTTTAACTCCTGTCAGTATAGAAAGAATAGACTGTGAACAAATACAGCTTTAAATTCAAGTCCTTGAAGAACATAATTAAGATTCCAAACACAGAGTGCTTAGCCATCCAAAGGAAGGCTCAGCAACTTGATTAAAGATGCCTCCGCAAGTTATTGATCTCAACCAAGCCCTTCAAGGTTAGAGTAAAACAATATGAGAGCCACTTTATGAATGTCTGCTTCCATCTGCCAAGAGACCTCTCCGAGATTAGACAAACTGGCTACAAGCATTCAAAAGTTCAAATGAAAATAATCCACTAAGAAGATGCCTCAGGATAAAGTTTGTCCAAAACTTGAATTATACTATAAAGCTTTGTTGGCAATTCATGTTCCTCCATGAGAACTGCCTTACCTGCTTTCATGGTAAAATCTGTATGCCTTCCAGACACAGTGGGTTGTGTTTCTATCCTGAAATGAAGCACCTTGCTGTAGACAACAGGTTGCAAAGAAGTCTGCTAGGGGCAAGAGCTGCAGAAACTCACAGCTCCGAGCATGTGTGAGCATCAGTCTGCAGCACAGGCATGACAGCCAGCATACCCTCCCTGCCATTTTCTTTCTCAGGGATTTCTAAGGTCAGAGGCTTATAGCAGCAGCAGGGACTGGACTTTGTCACTCATCATAGCTGCTCTGCATCACTTCATGAGCCAGCAGGGCCCACGAACAGCCTCAGCACTATTTTTTGCATCTTTGCACAGAGCTGGTTTGTTTTTACTCTTGTGCCCCATCAAGACTACAGTTTGAACTTCCTGACTTCAGCAGCCCTCCTGCCTACCCACATCATCCCATAGCTTCCTTCCAGCTCATCCCAGCCTTCCCAAGTGGGCCTTTGAACAGTCAGGAGGTATTGATACTTTGATACCCTTGCTTATCTCTGGTTGAGAAAGGAAGAGTTCTGTGTGGTCTGTCTTTCCTGGCTGGGCATATGTGACCCTGCAGCATACATCATGCTGCAGAGCAAAGGTTCAACTTCAGTAACATGCCATTTTATTTAATTCTGTTTAATGTAAGGGTAAAGGTATTTGTTCAGGCTGCAGAAGGTGCTTGAAGAAGACAGCGGCTGACAAGCTTCCTGAGGCTCCAATACTTCTCAGACTTCTGTACTTTGTTTAAGGTCCTGGTTTCTGCTGCAAGGTGCACAACTGGCTGAGTGCACTGGTTAGTGACATCCTTACACAACCTCGCAGCGGCCAAAGACCCATCAGCTCATTGTGCACCCGCCCTCTGCGTAAAATCCACAGAGTGTTGTGGAATAAACTCCCAAGCTAGGAGTGGGATATTCAGTGCAAGTCCTCCACCCACTTCTGCTAAGACTCAACAAAATTTCATAACTGATTTATTGATGAAGTCTTTGTGCTAAATGTTTCATATAACTGGAAAAATCAATAATCTTGATCACTGTATTGTTTTAAAAGTGCTCCACAGTGCCTATTAGTTACTCTCATTAGTATGTTTTAGGGGCTATAATAATTTATTTTTAAATCAGTGAGAAAGTTAAAGTTACAAAGAAGAAAAATGGCCCTAGAAAGGACAAAAATAAATCTTGCATGTCATTATGAGAGGATCAAGCAGACTACCAAACCAACTCACAGGCTAGCTCACAAAAGCAATATTAATAGGTTCACAATAGCAGCCTATTAATATTTATCAAAACTGTAGGTTCTGACAGGAAAGATTTAATGCAAGAAAGAAAAATATTTGAAGTAATCATCTGAAGAACTGATCAACTCATTTCTATGCTAAAAGCCCTGTGCTTCAACTTCTTGAGGATGTCTTGATATGCACAACAGGCACAGGGTTACTTCAGCAACTCCAATCTTTTGAGTTGAAGATTTTAGACCTTGGGTCTAGTTTTATCAGAGATACAAAGAGGAATGTTAACTGAAAAGGCCACAAGCAGAACAAGGGAGTTAGGTAAAAATTGCTTTACTTTCTTGAGCTGCAAAAATACGTACTATCACAAATTTGAGCTGAAAGACAGCCTAAGATAAGGATTAGTAGGCATGCTCAGAACAGAAAAGCTTTTGCTCTTTCTGTCTGGGATTTTGATTAAATAGTATGCAAGGAAAGAAGAGATGGAGCAAAGATCAGAGAGTGAGTAAACCCGTGTTTAAAATGTGATGTAAAATTAGACTTCTAGTTTTGCTGTCCAAGTGTTTGAACTTAAAGAGAAATATACTGAGTATTTCACAAATTATTTGCCCATACTTTCAGCACTTCTGATAAGGATGAAGCCGTTTCTAGGCCTAGCAGTTAGTTACAATAGCTTTGTTACAATGCTAAGAGTGCTAGTCTCATGGAAGATCCATGTCTGGCAGCCTATGTTCCTGATAGTTGCTGGGTTTTTTTGGTTTGGTTTTCTCTTTTTTTTTTTTTTTTTGAAAGAGTTAATTTAAATACAGAAAACCTGAGACTGCTGTTCACTGTGTCACAGCATGGGCAGAGCCAGCTCCAGAGTTATTAGTCTGAGTTTGCCAGCTAGCCCAGCTAGAAACTACTGGGAATGTGTAATTTTTTTGTGATTGGCACAGAATGAAAATATTGGCACAGGTAACTCCCAGGGCAGGCTCTTGCTGGGGCTCACTCAAATTCTTCTCTGGAACTTTGTAGCTGTAACAGGAATGACAAGGCATTTAGTACTTTCCTGTTCACAGTTGAAACCAATTTACATCTGGTTTGCAGTAACTAATCAAAGGGAAAAAAAAAAGTCTCCTCCTTACAGCATATTTCTGTATGGTCTTCTAAGTAGTTAGTGCTGTCAACCTAGTAATATTTTACTTCCCAAGTATACATTATTAGCAGACACTTCAGATCTGGCAGAAACAATCATCATCCTTACAGCAGATGGTTCCTTGCCAGTTGGTTTTCACACCTGTAAGTGTCCTTTAGTTTCTGTGCCCTGATACTGCAGCAACTGATGCTCTCAATATGTTTGGTGGTAGGTGAACATCTTTTCTTGTCCATGCAATAGAGAGGTGAAAAAAACCTGTTAAGTGGGAGTCAGCCCAGCCTGCAAAGCTGGTGGAAGTTGAACTTGTGGTCTTGAGTACTTAAGCAGTGCCAGGAGGCCTGTGGTATCTATTGACAAGCAACATGGAAAGATCTCTTCTCATGTCTTGCTTCTGCATCACAAATGTTTCCCTCTCCCATCATATCCTGTAATACAAGAGGGATAGATGAGCTGCAGTATGGATGTCCCCACAGGGGAGATCACAGTCTCAGCCCTGGTGCCTGCAATGATTAGATTTCTGCATGCCCACATCCTGATAGAGGTGATGGGCATGATTCCCCTTTGCTAGCAAACGTTGAATGCAGTGCTGACAAGCCCCATGTCCATCTATGGTGAGTTGGTGCAGTCACACAGGGTGCTTGTGGAGGCAGCATGGTGTACATCCAGTGTGAGCAAGGTGCATCTGGCTGTAGATAGCCTGCAGCCTCTAATTCTCCTTCACTTTTTCCTGTGGCCTCTGGAGCACCCCAGGGACAACACTGGAGAGGAGAAGGAAGGAAGCAACACCTTAACAAAGGCAGTCAAAGGGCTGAAATACAATGGTCTTGGTCTTAGGCAAGTGGAAAAAGGTGTAATCACTGCAATGGGAATTGCCTGTCATCCTGTTCATTACAAACACCCTGCACACAGCTTTCCACATTCCCACCTTCATGTGCTGCTGTGGCATCAGGGCACCCAGCCAAGAGGAGGGGTTTTTCTGAGGGCTGCAGAGCTTCCAATCTTGGCATGGACTGGTGTTTCTGATTGTGGTGCAACTCCTCAGGACTGCACCCTTCATTTTGGGTGGACCTGCTGGCAATGGGATGCCACTTACTGCCACTCAAACAGGCCTGTGTTGTTTGTCATGAAGAGGGCTGGTGACTAGTCTTGGCTCTGTATCTTGATCTTGACCATTTTTGGATGCCTCAAGCAGCTGCTCATCTTGCCTCCAGTAGGGGGTCTGGTAGCAGAGAAATAGCTGAGTCTCAGACCAGTGTCAGAAGCAGACCAGTTCCTAGGCGCCAGACACTCATCTTCTGTCTGTAAGGCACCACCTATCTTCTCCCTGGCATGGCATCTGAAAAATTATCCAATGGCATAGCTTTGTAGCTTTACTAATCTTGAGATTGAAATATAAATATGTTAAAGGTGAGTGTAATGAGGATGGAGCCAGACTCTTCTCAATGTCATCCAATGACAGGGCAAGAGACAATGGGAGCAAGTTGGAGTACAAGAGCTTTAGGGTAAACACAAGGAAAAACTTTTCCACAGTGAGGGTGATGAAGCTCTGGAATGGGCTGCCCAGGGAGGTTGTGGAGTCTCCTTCTCTGGAGACATTCAAGACCTGCATGGATGTGTTCCTGGGTAACTTAGTCTAGGTGATCCTGCTCAGGCAGGGGGGTTGTACTAGATGATCTTCTAGATCCCTTACAACCCCTAACATTCTGTGATTCTGAGATTCTGATTTTGTGAAACACTGAAACACTTGTCCTACTATCATTGCACTGATCAAATCTGTTCACAAAGGGAGAATGATATACCTTGCCCCAGGGACCCAATGAGATGCATCCCAGAGTTCTGAGTGATCTGGCAGCTGTAGTCACCAAGCCACTCTCAATAATATTTGAGAAATCATGGCATTCAGGTGAAGTACCTACTGATTGGAAGAAGGGACATGTTACACCTATCTTTAAAAAGGGTAGAAATAAGGACCCTGGGAACTACCGACCTGTTGGCATCACCTCTGTTCCTGGAAAAATAATGGATAGTCCTAATGGATAATTCTCCTATAATGGATAATTCTGCCTGATAAAGCACATGTAGAACAGGGAGTTGAAGATGATCAAGGACAGCCAGCATGGCTTCACTAAGGGGAAATCTTGCCTGACAAACCCAGTGGCTTTCTATGACAGAGTGACTGCATCAGTGTAGAAGGGACAACCTACAGATGTGATCTCTCTGGACTTCTGCAAGGCCTTTGACATGGTTCCCCTCAATATCCTACTCACCAAGTTGGAGAGAGAATGATTTGATTGGTGGACTGTTCACTGGCTGGATGGCTACATCTAGAGGGTAGTGGCCAATGGCTCGAAGTCCAGACAGAGAGCAGTGACAAGTGGTGTCCTTCAGGGGTCCATGCTGTGTTAACATTTTCATCAATGATATAGAAAGTGGGATTGAGGCACCATCAGCAAGTTTGCAGACGACACCAAGCTGAGTGAGCTGTCAATACTCCAGAGGGATGGGATGTCATCCAGAGGGATCTGGACAGACTGGAGAGGTGGGCCCAGGTGAACCTCATGAGGTTCAACAAGAGCAAGTGCAGGGTCCTGCACCTGGACCAGAACAATCCCCACTATCAATACAGGCTTGGGGATGAGGTGATAAAGAGCAGCCCCGCAGAAAAGGACTTGGGAGTGCTGACAGACGAGAAGCTGGACATTAGCAACCAGTGTGTGCTTTTAGCCCAGAAGGCCAATGGCTTTCTGGGCTGCGTCAGGAGAAGTGTGGACAGCAGATGGAGAGAGGTGGTTCTGCCCCTCTACTCTGCTCTAGTCAGACCTCACCTGGAGTACTGTGTCCAGCTCTGGAGCCCTCCACACAGGAAGGACATAGACCTGATGGAGCGGGTCCAGAGGAAGACCACTAAGATAAGTAGAGGCTGGAACACCTCTCCAATGAAGACAGCCTGTGGGAACTGGGATGGTTCAGCCTGGAGAAGAGAAGGCTTCAGGGAGACATTATAGCCTGAGGGGGAACGTCATTNTGCAGAGCTTCCAATCTTGGCATGGGCTGGTGTTTCTGATTGTGGTGCAACTCCTCAGGACCTTATAGCCACCTTCCAGTACCTAAAGGGGCATCATAACATAACTGGCAAGGGCCTGATTACAAAGGACTGTAGTGAAAGGTCAATAGTTTTAAATTAGAAAGGAGTGGATTTAGATTAGAAATAAGGAAGAGGTTCTTTCCCTCAAGAGTGGTGGAACTAGAATGGGTTGCCCAAGTTGGTGGTTGAGGCCCCATCCCTGGAGACATTCAGTGTGGGGCTTGATGAGGCTTTGAGCAACCTGCTCCTGTTGAAGACATCCCTGCTCTCAGGAGAGGATTGGACTAGATGAACTCTAGAGGTCCCTTTCAACCCAGACATTTCTATGATTCTATGTTTCTATGAAATAGTGTTTGGAGGCACTCATTTGTCCAATCCAGGTGAGCCACTATATGGCACCAGCAGTGATTAACCTATGTGCCTCACCACTGCTGTCTCTGGGCACACTGACCTAGGCCCCATGCATTCCCACCACTCTCATAGAGGCCAGTTTTGGGAACCATCACACAGGCACATGGACAAACCCACTTTTGGCTGTCCTGGTCATTGCAGTAAAAGGTTGGCAGAGGTGCAGTCCTCTGCTCCTCACANTGGGGTGTCTCAGCTGTCTGGAGACACTGATGTGAGAGCTCCTGAATCGTGGCCAAGGTGGAGTGTCCTGTCCAATGCCAACCTCCTCAGGAGAGGGATCACCATTTAATGGAGAGGGGCTGCTCTGGGGTCAGAGATGTCAATGCCACATGTCCCAGATGTCTTGACACCTATGCAGGTGGTTCTAGCAGAGACTGAACCACAAGCTCCACCATGATGAACATCAGCCTGTAGCTGCAGCTGTGAGTTGGTCATATGTGCTGCTATCTGGAGGGCAGATTTGAGAGGACCTTTTCCTATTGGTCCAAGGACCTGACAATACTCAGCATTAAACATGTGAGTCTGGTTGTTTTTATGAGCAGAAATCGTTGCTGAAGGCTGAAGACACATATCTACTTAAAGAAGCACCGAGGTACCTGCTGTTCCACACAAACAAGGATGGTCCTACAGCTGCTGCCTTGCTTAGGATCCAGCCCATGCTGCAGTGACCCTCCAGAACATGTAGCCACATCTGGAAGGCCTGACCAGAGATGTGCAGTCAGTGGTAACACCTTCAACTGGTGAAGTTGTTTACCAGCATACAGGAATCCATCTGCTTTTGATGATCAGCTCCAAGCTTTCCCACCTTTTCATTTTTTTCCTCTTTTGCAAGGTCTCCATCAATCCTGTCTGCTCTTCCTTTTCCTTGTTGATCATTCCTGGGAGCACCTTCTCTCCAGTCATCACCTCATTTTTATCTTTGGTCTCATGTCAATGAACTTGTGATTTCCCCACTGCAGGTCCTTCTTAGATAGATAGAAAAAAGTCTCATTCCTCCTGTCTCCCTATCCTTGTCTCCCCAGAAGTCCTGGGAAGGCACAAGGATCAGGGCAGGGTGGGGAAGCTGCTGCAGCTCTGCTATGACCTCTGGAGTCCCAGGGACTGATTATTTCTCTATATAGTGGCTGAGATGTGAGGATGAAACAAAACCTATTTGAAATCCAGGTCTGAGATCCCAGGGATACATCTTGACCCTGTGTGGCAAGGAAACAAATCCTTGAGGGGAGGAAGCACCACAGGGTAAATCTGGGATGGACAGGGGATGGGGATGGTTTGTAAGGCACAAACCACTGCTCCAACTGCAGGAGCATCAGACCCCACACTTCAACCCTAACATCCCTCCTTGCTGCCTGAGCCTCCTCTTCTCCAGCTCCCACCATGTCAGAGGGGAACAGCCACTCCACACCTGGCCCCACCACCCCCAGCTTTACCTGCAGAAGGTGACAGATGTATTTTCCCAGCCTCAACTCACACCTCAGCTGTTTTGGATGCTCAGGGGCAGGAGCCACAAGAGCCAGACAGCTCTGCTTGACCAGGAGACTCCCTTTCATCATGGCATGTCTGGGTGTGAGAGATGTGCACACCATGACAGGCTTTTGTGTGTGTGAGTGTGGGTGCAGTGCACAACACAGGGAGCACAAGTGCCTGTGGCAAACACACGGGAAATCCCTTTTCCCTTTCTCTGCTTAATTCCTCAAATCTCTCAGGAGTCCTGACTCTGTCAGGCCAGTGACTCCTTTTGTTCCCATCTGATAGTGCCCCTAGAGGCAAAGAGGTAGCAGAGCTTGGCCCAGGAAGAGAGGAGGAGTGGAGGAAAAGTGTTTTTAAGACCCAGTTATATTTGTCACTGTCCTACTCTGATTAAACTGGTATCTTTGTGGTGGGCTTGTTTAAATTTAAATTTTATTTCCCTAAATTAAGCCTGTCTTTGCCCATGACAATAATGGGTAAGTGAGCCCACCATCTCCTTCATCTCAGCTTTCAAGCTTTAGCTGTATTTTCTCCTCCCCACCCCTCTGGCTGGGGACAGAAGTGCATGCGAGGCTGTGTGGTGATTTTTTGCTGGCTTTTGGGAACCATCACACAGGCACATGGACAAACCCACTTTTGGCTGTCCTGGTCATTGCAGTAAAAGGTTGGCAGAGGTGCAGTCCTCTGCTCCTCACACAAGCCACTGGTGCCTTTTGCCTTAGCTGCAGATGACCACTATTTCTAAAACTGGCTTTTTATTCATCAGGTAATTTTTTTTCAGCACATAAGTTAGTCTATTAAGAGCACTGCTGACATCCCCAGCTCCTATAATTAACATTTCAAGAAAAATCACGGCTGGGAATGGCAAGCCTTTAGGAGACAAAATGAGATAAACATATGGATTTCATATCCCTTGCTCCCATCTCCCCCTTTATCCACAAATGTGGGTATTTTTGTGCAGAGCCTGTTTGTCTTCCAGTTCCTCCAATCTGTTACACAAAAAATTCTCTGCAAACAATCCTTTGTAATCTTAGGTCATCTCTTTCCATTTATGTTTTGGGGTTTTTTTACACTGTTTTGGGGAATTATGTCAACAAATGTCATTAGCACCAGGTTTTTTTAGAAACCTAGAATCTAAAGAGGCATGGATAAGGGAAAGCAGATGTAAACACAGTGCCTCAAGTACCATGGAGTCCACTAAATAAATATACACTTTGCTCAGTCAAAATAGCGCCTATTTATTGGCAGTAAACATTGCTGGACTTCTTTTTATCAGCAGGGATCTAATCAGTCTGGCAAGAGCTATGTGCTCAGCAAGCTGTTTCAGTGCTCTTTTGGCTCACCTCATATTGTACAACCTCACTGACTTCTACGCTAGACCAGCAGGTAGGAATCAGTGAAGCCTGTAGTATCAAACTGATATTACAGGTCACGTTGTTTTCCCAAGATGTACAAAATCCTGTCACATCATCATGTGTGTTGCTTAGTTATTATTTTCAGACTGGTTTAGTGGCTAAACACTTACTTCTTAGTGTGACTTAGGACAAGGTTCAAAGATGCCTTTCCCAGAACAGAATGATACATGACACAAATTTGGTTGTTGACTCTTTTTGGACAGTCAGCTTTTTTTTAGAAAGTGAAAAATGCAACCAATGGACACGAAAATTCTCCATTTCAAGTCTGTGGCACAAACATGCCTAACCTGTGTCTCACCATGATTAGCAGCATACAACTGAAGAGCTGTTGGAAGCAGGGGTGATAAAACCTTGTGATGGGTTTGTGTCTGGTGGGGTGTTGATAGCAGGAGCAGGAGCTCCTGGCATGTCTCCTGTATGAAGCTTCGAGAAACTCATACAGCTCCAAGTTGGACCCACTTCTGGCCAAGACTGAGCCCACCAGTGCCTTTGTGATACCATATTTCGGAGGGTAAAAACATGTTAGGCGGGTTATTTCATTTTACTCTTTATTTTGGAAATGAGTGGGACATGGTAGAGACAAGCACATGGACACTCATGTGTAACTGGAGGGACTCCAGTGAGGAAGGAGGGGAGGCACTCCAGAACAACCATTCCCCTTTGGCCCATGGTGAGATAGCAGGCTGAGCTCTTGCAGCCCTTAGAGGTCAGTGGTGGAGAATCTTCTGGGCATCCTTTGGAGGACCCAACACTGGAGTAGAGGACTGATCATGAAGAAGGACAAGATTCTGAGAGAAGACCACACTGTGGCAACCCATCTGGGAGTGCTGTAGCCTTCAGAAGAAACCCATGCTAGTAGCAGAAGTTCCCAGAGGAATGTCTCCAGTGTGAGGCATGCCATGCTGCAACAAGGGAAGACTGAGTTTTCCCCCTGAGGAGGAAACTGCAGAAGAAACAAGGAGTGGACTGACCACAACCTCTATTCCTTGTCCTGCTGTGCCCCTAGAGGCAAAGAGGTAGCAGAGCTTGGCCCAGGAAGAGAGGAGGAGTGGAGGAAAAGTGTTTTTAAGACCCAGTTATATTTGTCACTGTCCTACTCTGATTAAACTGGTATCTTTGTGGTGGGCTTGTTTAAATTTAAATTTTATTTCCCTAAATTAAGCCTGTCTTTGCCCATGACAATAATGGGTAAGTGAGCCCACCATCTCCTTCATCTCAGCTTTCAAGCTTTAGCTGTATTTTCTCCTCCCCACCCCTCTGGCTGGGGACAGAAGTGCATGCGAGGCTGTGTGGTGATTTTTTGCTGGCTGGGTGGGCTTAAACCACAACAAACTCAAACCAGAAGAGACTGAGCAATGGGGATGTCTTCTGGGACCCTGCCCAGAGATCAAACCCTGCTGTTGTTTTTCCTTTCAGAGGCCGAACCTGGGGTGCTCAGAGAAGTAGGTGTGATGACAAAGGATTTGGGTGGTATTAGCTAATTTCATGCTAAAAGAAAAAATCAAGCCAGGGCCAACCAAAGAACTAAAAAATTGACAGTCTGTAGCAGTACCTTGAAATGGCAGCAATGCTGTTACACGCCAAGTGAGAGCAGTAGTACTGAAAAGAAGTGTGCATGGCGTTACATTCACCTTTTGGGCGGTTTCATTACCTGCCACATTACTAATGGTACTGAAATAACACTGACAAATCTAGGTAAACCTTCTGTTCTACTGTTTTATCTTTACAACGCGACAGTGAGTACATCTATGTGGTCAGTCAACATCTCAGAAACTAATGCAGCAAAGATTTGCTGCGTTTTGTCTTAAAAAGACACTGCCCACTGCTGCCTTGCCACTGTTCTTGCCTTGCAGTCAGCAATTCCCCAGTGAGTGGGACACTCAACAGGAGACAGAAACACCAGCTTGTTTTCTAGTGATGTTTTGGTGAGGTTAATGCTGGCAACCTTCATCTCACTGGCTACCCAAAGTTCAGTTTCTGCGTCTTCCACTTCTGCTCTGACATAAAGCCTCTGTCAAGAGAGACAAGTTACCATGGCAGTGTCTCTAAAATAGAACAAATCCAACACACATCAATACCTGTACAATAAATACAATAAAGTACTACTTACAATGTGTTATTCTGTATTCACTGGGTACTAATTTGTGCAAAGGGCTGCAACAAACTCTATTTCATTTAATTATGGGAATGCAGTTCTTCAAATCGGAAATGCTCTGTGCTTGGGAAGGAACAGAACAGAACTGCCAAGTGATTAAAAAAGCAGAGCTCTGGTTGCTAAATAAGAGCCACTAATGAGGTTGCTCTTCATGGAGAGGCTGATCTATCCTTCCCCATGACCACACTGGGTGTTGGATCAAGCTCTGGATCACTCTTAGAGAAGTGCAGACTTTTATGGGGTTTTAATAAGGCTGTGTTTTTATTTTTCAGGAGCTCTTCATTGGCATTCCTGGTTACCAGAGACAGGATAAAGACCTCAGCAGGACACATAATCATAAACCAGGCAGAGGAAACTCAAGCAGGTTCCCTTCCCTCAGATGTGAAGCATTGGAAGTCAAGTAGACAACAATCTACCCTTACACAGGTTTACAAGCCTGTAGTGTGATGCATTTAGCACCAAGGAATGGGTCTCCCTGTTTTGGGTTGTATAAGTCACAACTGTGCCTGGTTACCAGGAAGGGCTTATAGAAAATCACCATCTTCAGATATCATAGATACATAGAATTGTCACGGTTGGAAGGGACCTTAAAGATTATCTAGTTCCAAGTCCCCTGCCATGGGCAGGGACACCTCTCACTAGGTCAGGATGCTTAGAGCCACTTCCAGCCTGGCCTTAAAAA
The DNA here is from genome assembly GCA_013401355.1 of Ceyx cyanopectus. Taxonomy (NCBI): domain Eukaryota; kingdom Metazoa; phylum Chordata; class Aves; order Coraciiformes; family Alcedinidae; genus Ceyx; species Ceyx cyanopectus. Next base: position 128 of record VYZU01029779.1, on the reverse strand, counting down.
CTTCCAAGGATGGGGGTTTCCCCCACCTCTCTGAGCAACCTGTTCCAGTGTCTCACCACCCTTGTGGTGGAGAAATTCTTTCTAATGTCTGATCTGAATCGATCAATTTCTAGTTTTAATCCATTCCC
>VYZU01029778.1:0-18194 GCA_013401355.1 Ceyx cyanopectus | reverse complement strand
CCCGCCGCTTCCCCCGCCCCCGGAGCGGCGGGCAGCGGCGGCGGGAGGAGGCGGTGCCGGGCGGCGGGATGCAGTGCGGGGCAGGGCGGCGGGCGGGCGCGGCGGAGAGGGGCAGAGCCCGGCGGGCAGCGGGGCGGCCCCGCTACCCGTGAAGAGGCGGCGCGGCAGGGCAGCAGCCGCCGCCATGCAGCCGTTGCACGGGGTTCCGGCGTTGTTGATGCTTTTGGCCACCGGTGAGTGAAGGTTGGTGGGGCGGGAGACGCCGCCATCCCTATGGGCTGTGGAGGAAGGCCGCCGGGACCCCCCGAGGCGGGGTTGGGCGGCGGGTGGGTGTTGGTCCCCTCTCGGGCACCGGATCCTCCGGAACACCGAGACCAGTCCCGGCGCGGTGCGGGTCGCCTTCCTCGCTCCCCCCACCCACTTCCCCCCGGGGAACCGCGGTCAGCGAAAGGTTCAGTTCCCTGGGACATGGGGACCTCTCCGGGAGGCAGGTCCCCATCATCACCACCACCCCACCTCCGGCAAGCACCATTGACCTCCGGGTACCGTGACTAGTGTCGGGTTCCCGTCCTCGACCCCGGAGTTTTCCCTGGGTACCGGGCACTGCCCCTGATCCGGGCATCGGAACTCTGTCGTGTCCGGTCTCTTCCCCGGAACCGTCGGAGGGATGCAGGGGACCCTAGGGCTCCGGGGGTAGGGGGCCAGAGGCACGTGGGTTTCACTCCGCAGGGACGGGGCCATCCCAGCCTCAGAGGAGGGTGCGCAGCGCTGGTCCCTGGGGGGACCCCTCCGCCGTGGTCAGCGCCGGCCGTGAGAGGCGAGGACGGACGGGTCGCGCCGCCTCGCAGGGCTGCCCCAAAGCCGCCTTCTCCCGTGCCGATGGCTTCGCCTGGCGTCGTGGTAATTTTGCTAACTACCGCGAAACTGGCACAAAGGAAGGGGGAACCACAAATTGCTCCGCGTTTTCCCAAGAGCCTCCTCTTGAAATTTGGAGAAGAGGTAGGGTGCCAGGAAAAGGCAATTAAGTGCAGGAATAATTATACTCGGAATAGTTATGAAGGCTCTGCTTCTATTTTTAAGTAGTTGGGGAAATTTCCCAACAAAGGGATGCCCCCAAAGACCATGAGGCAGAGATTGTCTGCTCCCTCCCTACCCCCATCCCTTTTATACAGAAATCTGGTTACTGTGGATGAGTTTTGAACGGGGACATTTAAAGAGTGGAGGAGTCTTTGTCTTGAGTCATTCTGGCAGGGAGAGAAGGGCTGATCTCCCAACCAGTCGCTGTCTTCCAGCACGACTGAGCTGTGATACAGTGACATCCAGCCCCCTAGCAAGTCTGTTATTACCCCAATCTCCTGAAAAGATTTGTGGGGGAATGTGTCATCTGTGAAGCTGCTCTGACCGTCAGCTGTATGTACAGTGCTTTGCCTCTGTTGTCTGGGGTTCCCTTAAGAGAGGGGAATAAAGCCTTTTAGGTCTGCAAACAATAGTGAGTTTAAAGAGCAAAATGGATCAGAAAACCTGTTGGTTTTGTGCCAGTACGATGTTGAACAGAAGCAAAAAGCCTTTCTGGAACTGAGCAGGGAACCCTTCCTCCAGGCAGGTTGTCCACGTTAGAGAAAACCTTAGGAATGGCTGGCAAAGGTCCTCTAGCCACAACTCAGCATGAGACCTGTGTCTTCAAATTCAGCCAGACCTCTGCCTCCTCCACAGAAGAGGACAAGGTGCATGGTGGGGAACTGCCACATTCCCACTCCCCTGGTCTGCCTGTGGAGGTTGGCCCCATCCCCATTGTTTGAAAGCTACATTTACTCTGCAGAGGAAGGAGATGGACCTTATAGTGGTTTTAAAATCTATCTGGCAAAAGGATTGCAGCTGATCCTGCTGTGCTGAGCAGAGCGTGTGTTTCCTATTCTGCTGAGGCTGCTGGAAACTTTCTAGCATTGTTGTCCAGATGATGATGATAGGGAGGATTTGGGTCCTTGGTTTTCCCTGTGATCCTCTCTGCTGTCCTAGCAGGGAGAGGTGTAGGGATAGGAGGTGAGTTCCTAATCTAGTGAAACTGGTAATCCTGGGGAGATGTGGCAGCTTTAAGGGGCTGGATCTCTGTTGGCTGGGTATCTCCAGACACTTGGACTCCTACCTAAATGGGCAGTCAGAAGAGATGAGGACTGCTAGAAATCTATAAATCAGGCCTTGTTTTGGTTTGTAGCTTTGCTCAGTGGTTTAGGATCTGTTCCATCCTGGAATAACTTTGTGCACTCTGGCCTTGCTCCCCCAGTCCTGCAGGACAGGAATAGTTAAAACCTGAGAGAGCTGAAGGAATGGAGCGCTTCCCAGGCTCAGGAGCCTCTGCAGACCTGTGGGATGGGGCTGGAAAGGGAGGTGTGCCTCATCAGACTGCTGGGCAGCACAGATCTGCTGACAGAGCATGGAAGCATCTCTCCAGGCTCTAGGGTACCTAAGCCCCTTTGCTTTGGCAAGTAGGAAAATTATGTGGTTAAAAGCAGGGGGAGAAGGGAGGGAATTGGTCTCTTCCCTGTTGTATCCCCAGGTGCTTGTCTCCATGTGGACTGTTGAAAGTTTGGGGTTTTTTCCCTTCTGCCTGCTTAGAATATTCCTTGTTAGCATTGTGTGAACGAGCCTGAGATGAGGGAGTATAAATCAGGATGCATGAAAATTCCCTATAGTAATTTTTTTTCTTGGCCTCTTCAGTACCATAAGGAAATGTTCATTTAATTATAGGCATCAGGGGTAGAAATAACTACATTAAGCCCTCAAGGGGAAGCTGCTGGTGCTGAGCTGCAGATCAGAGCACTTAAGAAGTTTTTTCCACTTGTTTGGCGTGGGAAGAAACTCCGGCATTTTGTGGGTACCCGAGTGAGCAGCAGCAGCCATGGCAGTCCTGCCTCGGGGTGGGGGGCAGAGCGGGGAAGGTGTGTGGCAGCCGCAGCTGGCAGCTGCGTGAACTTGCTTCCCGTTCTTGCTGGCTGTTGAAACACGTAATCCCGAAAGAAGGGAGAGAGGCTGTTTGTCACCCGCACGAGCGCGGCCTGCTCAGAGGCAAAACAAACACGTGTGTTGGTTTGTTCAGAGGGCCAGGGATGCTGGCAAGGAAGATACACCCTGCTGGGGCTTGGATCAGCCCCATGCTGTCCCTGTGCTTGGTTAAGCCCCACTATGGTTACTGGGGCTTGAATGGACAGTCTTGTTTGGGGGATAGTTTTTTACTGTTGGGAAGCCAGCTTTGCAGCCCTCCCTCTATGACAACTGCAGCCACTCTTGGCTCTTCTGTTGTACCTGATGTGTAGTGATGGTGATTGGGACCACACATTATGCCCTGGGGCTACCAAACATTGGCTTGAGCTTTTTTTATGCCTATTTTGAATGAGGTTATTTGGGGAGGGGAGTCTCTTTGGGGTGAGACTGCTGCCTGGTACACCAGCATGTGACAGAGTGGTTGTCACTGCTCTGCTACAGGGGCTGGAACGGATTGTAACCATTTTGTGCTTGGTGGTGTGCCCAGTGAGTTTCAAACACCTTTTGGGGTGCAAAAGGCTTCTGTTATATTTTGATGGTCAACCATGTCTTGAGGGGAGTCCTTGCATTTGGGGTAGTGCATGCTCTGCCTGAGAAGGGAGGTTTTGAAGATTAGGCTGCCATAAGCCTTTCTTTGGTATGCTGGAAATTGTGCTGAGTGCCGTGAAGTACACAGTCCAGGTTGGGACAGAGCGAGAAGAGGAAGCATGGGCCTGGGAGGTAATTTTTAGCAGACAGATGAAATGCTTTGGGCTCGTGAGAGAGCAAAACAATCTGTGGGCTGTGGTTTTTCTCTTAGAACAGTGGCTTTCATCTTGTGGTCTGTTAACCCCTGGGGGCCTGTGGGCTGCTTTGAGGAGGCCTATGAAAGGTAACTGAGGAAAGAAAATTCACTTTTGCTGTATACAACTGTCCTACCCAATGCTGTTTCCTCAGGGGCTGCATGTCTACCCCCCCAGCCCTGAGCTGGGAGCTGTCACTGTTGATAATGAGAGGTGCGGAGGAGAGCAGAAGTTGCAGCAGCGGAGAAGGGAGGTGTGAAGGCTACAAGATTATTTGGGGAGGGAGCAAAGGCCAACAGTCTGGGAGACTGAAACCAAGCAAGATTGTGACTCCTGGCATGAGTGGTTGAGCAAAGGGGGAAGGACAGACAGGCTCATCTGAGTTGCTGTGACCCACCTGATGAGAATCCCTTCTGTGGAGATGGGAGGTGGTGCTTAGAGCAGTCCAGTTGTCACTGATCATAAGGGCAAGATACCTGACTTCCCAACACCAGGCTGAGGATGTCTGGCAGCCCTGGAGGTCAGGCACCTGGTGCCCATGTGCTGACATCTGCAATTATCTGCAAAAGCAGGTGCATCTTCTGGCTGTGCCTTGCCTTTTCCTGTGATATTCCTGGTTCTGCATGCTGTAGATGTTCTCTGCTGAAATGCCAAGGGAGCAAATGTTGGCGGTCCTTTGCAAGGCAGCACCCACTCAGTATGTACACACATGTGCACCCTGTGGCTGGGTGTCTGAGCGCTCTGATTAGGCCAACTGTAAAGGTCTGTAAAAGCTTAAAGATGCTGGCACAGTTACAGTGTACTCTAAGATCTCCCTCTATAGAGTTTTCCCATTGCAAGAGCTTCTTTAGTTGTGCCTTGTCCCTTTTGTTGGTGCAGGTTGGCAAGACCTGAGACCTTGCAGACCTGAGTGCTTTCCCAATTGCTTTGTAAAATGTACTGGGGCCATTGGATGGTGCGTGGTCTTAATAGGGACACTGTGAGGGACCTGGTTACTGACAATGCCAGAGGAGGGTGGCAGTCTGATCTTGTTTTCTGAAGCCCTAATTGGAAATTATCTGAGACATGAGGGACCTGGCAGGATTTGTAAGTGGTCTAGTGTAGTGTGGGAGAGCAGCAATAAGACCATGTGGCAGCTGGACTGGGAGAGGTCTCTTAGGTGGAAAATCCCAGCACAGGTACAATCTGTAACTGAATTTTCACCAAAAGGACTTGATCTGATACGTGGTCACTCCATATGCTTCTCTGTGCAAGTTGGTGAGGCTCTGGGGTGCAGAGACTCCAGGGGGCTTGGGGAACTGGCTTGGATATCCCTCAGCTGAACATTTTCATCTCTTCCTTCACTGTCTGTGGTCTGGATCCTTTTTTTGTTATTTAAATTACTCTGTGTTTATGCTAAGTTCTGGAAGTGGTTTGTGCCTTGGCTGTTCTGCTTTGGGGCCTCACTCCTCTCTATCTTTGAGCCTTGCTCCTCAGCTTTTCCAGGCATGGTTGTCTGGGGAAGGGAATATCCCTGGCAGATGCTTCCCTCATCTGGTCATTGTGTTTCTGTCCTAACCGATTATCAGTAAATGACCCATTCCTGACCCAGCTCTCCTAGGAAATAACATTGTTGAGTAACTCCTGGGTTTGGGGTGTGCCTGGAAGGAAGGTCAACGGTAGCAGGGCCAGATGGACATTGTTGTGGCCACTGTGTTGGCAGTACCAAGATGCTTTGACCTGCCACCCTCCCCAGTACCATTGGTGTAACTGCCCATGACTGGTGTTGTACAGGCTCTGCTAGTTGGTGACAGATAGATCAGAGTGTATTTTCCAGGTGACTGCCCTTCCTTTCCTCAGGCTGAATGTGCTTCCATGGCAATGTGGTGTAGCCACAGCACCCAGGAAGGACAAAGGGGTAAGGGGCTGGTAAAACCAACCTTCAGTTGGGTAAACCAAAGGTCACAGCAGCCCCTCTATAGGTCAAACTGATGTGATGACATCTTAAGGATTGTGTTTCCTTGGAGAGAAAATTGAGGTTTGCCTGTTATTAATTAAAAAAGCAAGAAAAAATTAAAGGCTGTTTGACACAGTCACAGCCAGATTCCATTTCATCTCCCCAGATCCCTCCTCTCATTTTAGCTGAATACAGAAATGACTTATTTCCTCTTTTACTTCTAGCACTATTCAATAGGCCAGTTGGGAGCTTTTAAATAGCTGCCCTGTCCTGTGGAGCAGTGCATGCCTTGTGGCAAAGGGATAAAGTGATTCTTGGTGGGCTAATGTAGAAAATACTTAGGGGTTGTTCTAGAATTGTTTAGAAATGTGAAACTGCTCTTATTCACAGCAGTTTGGGAGAGAGGTGGCAGATGTTCATTCCTCAGTTAGTTTCTTTTTTTCTGCTGTTGAGCAAAACTTCCCCATCAGCCTTCTCTGAGGCTGTTGCATGAAATCCTCTGCTGATCTGAACAGAACAAGCTTTGCCATTTTGACCTGGAACAATTTTCTGTAGCACCAGTGGGGTCAGCAAACTCATTTCATCCATGTGTCCTCCTGGCTGGCTCTTTTCCTGTGGTCTTGGAAAGGTAAGAGGTAGTATTATTCTCTTTAGTTGAAATTGCCCCATTCTGCTCCTTACAGAGGTGAAGCATCTTTTGCAAGGTCAGCTTTACCTGCAAGTGTCACCTCTGTGGGTGCTGCTGGAGAGCTCACAGCCGGCATGGGCCCTCCCATGCTGATTTTGGTGCTCTCTCTCTCTGCCTTTGGTCCCTCACCTACCTTTCGCACTTTCTCTCCCTTCTTGCCCCTCCTATGTCTGATGTGGGGAGGGATTTTCCTCCCCTGCTCAGAGCACTGCTGTTTCCCTGAAGGCTGCCTGGCCTCTTTAACATGCAGAGCCTCATCTCCTCCAGGTTACGCAGAGGTGCCACAAAAATAGAAATGAGAGACAAACAGCCCATTGAAGCAGCTGGCGAGCCCTGGCTCCATTCCCTGCTCCCTCCCATCTACAGTTGCAGCTTTATTCTTTTCTGTTTCTTCATTCCTATCACTTGATCTGCCTTTTAGAATATAAAATAGGGAGAATTATGGATTATAGAAGTCTTCTAATCCCTGTTGTCCATCGTGGGAAGAAAATGGCCAGCAACCAATGTTTTGGGCATTCGATTTCTTCTCTCAGCTGTGCTCCCCTGCCTCTCAGCTCCTGCTTTGATTATTTCTTTGCTTTGGAGTTGACAGGTGTGTTAAGCTCCTTTATGAGATGGTTGGAAGAGAGGGGGAAGGTGGCAAAGCTTGGGTCTGTTGCTTGGCACCCCAGGCCTTTGAGTTTTTGCTCTGGGTGCAGGAGGCATGAATTGGTGTCAGGATGCTGTCTGGAGATGGTCTGATCTGATTGATGCTGTTAGCCCTGGGGCATTTGGACTGGTGCTCACGCAGAGGGTTCCCCCAGTCCAGTCTCTGCATACTGTGCCTGTAATCAGGCCCCAAGTTGTCTGACTCCAGATCCACCCCAGGAGAAACCTGGCTTGCTCAGGCTGTGTCAATTAATGACTCATTGGTAGGGATGAGATGTAGTTTTGTCTTGGGCTGAGGAGAGTAGTGCATCCCAGTAAAACAGATAATACAGCTTAGGGGGTTTTAACTGGGTAAACACTTCAGAGTTAGATGAGGGTAAACAAACTCCCAGGGTCTGAGCTTCCTGCCTGGATGGGATTAGCTCTCTGGGTGCCCAGGTTCACCTGCCATGAGATGTCTGTTGCAGAGGTGGTGGGACAGGCTGTGGCTGAGCTCTGGAGGCAGCCCAAAAGGGGTGTAACTGATGGCAAGAAAGAGGCTTGAGCCAGTCTTCAGAGCTGGTGCAGAGTTATACTTTGAGGCTTTGCCTCTCTGGCTGGGAGACCCAGAAGTTGTATCATGGCACCTTGACTTTCCAGCCATGCTACATCAGCCATGTGCCCACTCATGGGAGTTGGGGGATACTGAGGTTTTGGAGTGGATAAAGAGCTGATGAAAGATCCAGGCAGTCAGTTGCACTCCCAACAACTGAAAATTTTCCACGTGGCCTTGGACTTGCTGTGGTTTCTCCCCATCCTTTTGCTCCCCTTTTCTGTATAACTTTGAGAATAATGTTCCCTTTCTCCCCCTCTCTGCTCTCTTGTCATATTTGCTGAAGCTGTAAGCCCCTCAAGACAGGTGCACTCTCTGCTGGGCTGCAGAGCTCAGCAGTGCTTTCTATTAGGAATGCAGATCTCTTCTGTCAGCCTGGAGAAGCATAGTGTAGGCACCATCACATTGGAGCCTGGTGAGCACTACTGAATTGGCACAGGGGTGGCCTGGACAGGGCTCTCCAGATCTGTACTTATGCACAAGAGAATGTGCACTCTCGTTTCCAGCTGTGGATTTCACTGTGTGTGCACAACTCATAGTAAGCTGGCCCATCCCCAGGGATGCCCAGAAGTGCTTCGGTTGTTTCTGTGATGCTGCAGTAGTTTTGTTCCTCTTGGATACTCTGCCTCTGCTGCCATTCCCTTTTTGTTGCTGCAGTGGCCACGGTCAGTCTTATCTTGGATCAATAGCAAAAAAAAAAAAAGAAACTGAGAATTGCTGAGGCCTGGCCCTAGTGTATATGGGAAAGAGTAACTGATACTGAATTTTGCTCAGTTCAGAGAATGATGGAGGAAGGTGGAGGTCAGATCAAGGCAGAAGACTTGAGAAATGCATTTCTAGCTTCCAGTATTCCCAGGACAGGGTTGGTAATCAGCCTGGCAGGTTAGCAGCAAGTCCCAAACTTTTAGTGCTACCAAACCAATGTTTTCAGTGAAATCATCAGGACCAAGCCACCTGCCATTGCTCCACAGCTCATCTTGGCATCTGTCGTGATTTGAATTTGTCCTTCTGGGACATAGAGTTGTAGAACATTGTGGTGGGAAGGAACCTCGGGAGGTTGCCTAGTCTGTGCCCTTGCCTGAAGGCAGCTTAGTTCTGCTTAAGTCGTTTCAGGCCATGTGTTTCCAGACCTGCATGCAGCATCCAGGTGATGTCTCAGCAGTGCTTTGTAAAATCTTTCTATTTCTAATACTTCAGGGCTGTGCAAGCACTTTCACATCTACATTCCAGTGATATCTCAGAGCTGTTTCTAATACAGCAGTTTCTCCTCTGAAGATAGTTCCAATGTATGGTTTACTATCTTGTATCAGAAATGTCTCATGCTAGTTCTCAAGGTCTTGACAACTTACCAACTTTGTACTGTTTCTTTTCATAATATTTATTTCCATTCTCGTTATCACCTCACTGTACCTACAGTCTCTCTGTGCAGTAAGGATGTCTCCTTACTCTGTGTCCTTGGCTAATTTCATTATCATGTTCCTAATTTTTCATTCCAAGGTCTCTTAGGAAAATGTTGAAGAGCAGCAGATCAAAGGACAGACCTTGAGGAATTCCACTAATAGCCTCCCTCCAGCACAAGTCTATCATATTTTGTATAGCCAGTGCCTTCCAGTTGCCTTCCAGTTTTCCTACTAATCAGTGTCTTTTCTTGCCTGTTGTAATTCTGCATGCGATGCTGTATTGGATATTTAACTGAAGTCCAGATGGATTAGATCTGCTGCATTTCTCTTGTCTAGAAAATCAGCTATCAAAGAAAAATACCAAATTAGTCTCATTTCATCTTATTCAATTAGTTCAGTTCAGTGACTAGTTCATTAAGAATTGAGAAACTGAGTATGAGCTGAGAAAGCGGGAAAACTTGTCCTTTTTTTCTTCTGATGTATGAATAAAAATCAGCTGAGAGAGGATGAGATCTAGTATTAATGTGCTGAAGAACAGAGAGCTAGGAAGCAATTGGTGATTACTTCACCCAAATTAGTTACTTTGCTTGCTTAACATTTGCTTGCTTTACATTTTTAAATGTAAAACATGTTTTGGTAATCTCCTTTCTTTTCCTTGTCTCCATATTTATCATGGTATTTATTGGTTGAAAAGCAAGTTCCAGGTGCTGTTTTCTTGCATTTTGATTTAAGTTCAATATGCATGTGAATGTACCTTGACACAAATCACAATTAAAATCAATGTACCTTGACACAAATCACAATTAAAATCTCATCTAGGAATCAAAAAATGTCAGTCAAATCTTCTAAAAGATAAAATGGAAATAACAAGGATATAATTGTTGGAAGAAAAGTGTAAAATGCAGCCTGTCTTCCTGCTTAGCATTAGCTAGATGTTTGCGGCTGGTGCATTTGGACTCTTACCTTTGACAGCCCTTCCTTCAGAAAACAAAAAAATGTGAATGCAAAGCGAAGTTCAAATCAATAACTTAAAAAGAGATTTCCAACCTAGTGATTTAAAACATTAATCTTGGTTTTGGAAGCAATTTTGGTTTAAAGCAGTCCTCCTGCATATAATATAGCTGCAGATCAGGAGCACTAGGGTGAAATCTTGCCTGGGTGACAGTTGGATAGGAAACTCATGAATTCACAGGGCCAAAATTTCATGGCTTAAGAATGTCCAGGATGGGTGATTAACAAAGCACCCATTTCATAGAGGCACCCATTTCACACCTTAGAGGGTGAACCATCAGTGCCTCCTTTGAAGAAAGGTCTCCAGGCTGGATGGCTGCTTGGCACCAACTCCTCCTGGATGTGAAAGCTCCTGTGCATGTTTGTTGATATTCCCTGAAATACTCTGATTTTGCTCCTCAGCTGAGGGATCACAGCCCATCTGAGGGGCAAGTCACCCCCAGGCAGGTATGTGCAGCAGGCTGATTTGGCAGGAGCAGGCTGCCAGAAGACAAGCCCAGTGGGTGTCAGTCCTATCTCTGATATGGGTTTACTGTCATTATACAGGGACCTTGTGCCTTTGCCTTGCCTCTTCGGAGGAGCCAACTACTGATGGCCTCACATCAACTTCTTTGCTGGAGTTTGCCATTATGTCCCACCTGGAGGCCATGAATTCCCATGAGCAAACCAACGCAGAGGCTGATCTTCCCCCTGGCTTTCTGCATGCTGCCCCGGGATCGGGCTTTGCCAGCGAGGAGAATGAGGAGTCCAAGATCTTACAGCCCCCACAGTACTTCTGGGAAGATGGGGGAGAGCTCAATGACTCCAGCCTGGATTTGGGAGCAGCAACAGGTAGGTTATTTTTTACCCCATTCTTCTTCCTCATTCTGTGGGGACTCTGGGGAGGTGGAAGGATGCAGGGATCTGTGTTCCTGCTTTGACACAACTCTTGCTAAGAGGGCCTGAGATTAAACGTCAGCTCTATTTTCTCACCTCACTGCTTGATGTGTCCCCAGTGAATCCTGAGTAAGCACAGGCTTTAGAAACCAAGTTACAGCTGAGCCTTTATTCCTGAACTGCTATGAGCTGGGAAAAGTATTGCCTCCACCTGCTTTCCCATTGCCTTGTGCCCTTGTTCTTTCTCTTCTTCCCCATTCTATGCTTGCTTCTCTCTCTCTTCTTGCTGTGACTGTCAGTTAAGCACAACCTGACATGATCAAGGCCACCTAGGGGTTTGAGTCAAAGCTGGGATCCCCAGGCCAAATTCTGGATTCTTCACTCTGTGACTTCAGTGGGGATTTGGCCCAAGAGAAGCCAGCAAATTTTCTCCCTTGGGCAGCTGTTCTGTTGTCTCTCCTGTCCTGCCTGCTTCCTGGGGAGTCAGCTAAAATGAATTTTGTTGGTGCTTGAGCTTGCTTTCCCGTTCCTCCGTGGAGTGTGTTTTTGAGACCTCTGAGTCTCCTCAGTGGTCTCCCCCAAGCCTTTCATTGGCTTTGACATCCTCTTAGGAAGAGGAGTGGGAGGAAGGAGGAGCATTGCAAGGCTTCCAGTAGTTCAGGAGATTATTTCACGTGCTCTCACTCGTAAGCGTTATGTGGGCCATGTGTGAAATGTTACCAGGGGCCAGGCTTCAGCCTTATCCCTCCTGCCTTATCCGGTGTGGCTGCCTCCCTCAGCAGGTCTGACTGAGGTCCACAATTAGAAAGCACCAGTCATGTTTTATCTTCAATCCTGTTTCTGTGACCTTAAAAAAGACCTGTGCTCTTCCAGGGCTGAGAATTGCTGCTGTGCTTTGGCTCAGGCTGCCCGCTGGGGCACAGGGCACATTCTGCAGGGCAAGGGCCATCCCAGCTTAGATCTGTAAAGCCTCTTGCTCGCTGACATTGCTGCTAAACTCATCTGGCCCTGCTCTGGCTGCCCTGTGGCCCTTGTGGCTCCTGGCAGGGAAGCTGGGGATGCTGCCTCCGCAGCACTGCCAGGGCAGGTGGCGTGCGTTTCTCATGGGGCACCCTGGGACACGCCCTGGCTTAGTGGCTCTGGCGCGCTGCTGCCAGTGTGTGCCAGTGGGCACCTGCCCGTGATCGCAGGGCTGGACGTGACCCGGAGAACAGCATGTGCTTGTGCATTGTGAGCGGCCGCACTGGGTAGCGGGCCCAGCCTCGTCTCCTGCACGTGCCTCGCCCTATCTGTATGCACACCACGCGCCCCTCTCCTTCCGTCCTTGCCCGCGGTGCTTTCCTCCGCAAGCAGATGTGCTCATTCAGCTGTCCTTTGCACGTACCATGCCCTGTCCACTGCCCAGATAACTGCTTCTCTGCTTCCCAGCACCATATTTTCCCCTGGCCACTGATGTGTCCAGAGCTCATGCTTCGGTGGCATTTCAGAACCTTGGTTAATAGAACAGTTTGAATTATTCAAGAGCTGGGAGCACATTTCTACTTAAATTTTAATTAGAAACCTGCTGTGTGTCATTTTACAATAAAGGATATTGTAATAGCATCTCTAAATTGGGCAGCCTTCGCCTGTCATGCAAAGCCTGTGCATGAGAGGTGCACAAAACCAATGGCTCTTACGTGCTGCATGTGTGACAGATGCTGTGTGATACCTTGTGGAAATGTGTGATGACATCTGTTAGATTATTTTCAATATATAAATCAATTAAACAGTTTCAAACAGCTGCTGTTTAAGGGGGGGAAAAAAAAAAAGTCTATGATGTAAGTTTTACTTCTGTGGGATTTTTCTCTGAATGACAATGATGTGTAGCCCAGCATAGCTGGCAGCTCTGTGCCAGACACAGATGTGAGACCCTGTATCAATCAAGGCACAAACCAGGATTGTTACCTTATCAGAAAGAAAAAATTCTCTGCTGTGAAAGGACACCTGTGCTGGCTTTTGAGTTTGGTATAAAGATATTGGGCCTGGAACTCGTGTTTTTCTTGCTGATAGGCCAGATCTCCTGAGGTTTTAAAGCTGTATTAGTGATCCCTTTTTTTTTTTGTTTTGTTTTGTTTTGTTTTGTTATGTTCTTCTGAGGTCTGTGTGGGGAGAGTCTTCTGCCTTTGTGTGACTGAGGTTGCAAGAGATAGAAAATAATAATCCTCAGCTGCTGCTCAGTTGTTCTGTTTTTTTTTAAGTGCACTCCAACATACTTAAAAAATACTTCTGGAAAACAAGTGGCATTTAGGGCCACCTGTTAGCCTGTTAAAAAGTGAGAACAAACTCCCCCTGGCAGAGCAGAGCGTGGCCTGGGGCTGTGACTCTCCCAAATTATGTGTTTTGGTTGATTTATGCTATGGAACAGCAAATCTATAGGGTTATATGTGAGCCAGTGAAAGGGCCCTGAGATTAGTCTCATTCTTTCTGAGCGTGTACAGAAGTGCTCACTTGCATGTGTGCTAACCTGGGCACAGCTGCTACCCAGTGGAGCTGTATCTGGAAGAGATGAATAGGTCTGGGGGGAACATGGCTGCTGTGTTCTTGTGGAAAGAAGGAATATGTGACTTGTTTCAGCCACAAGGCAAGGCAGTGGAGATGTGAACTGGTAACTTATGCATCCCACTGTTTTCAGGCTTCCAGGAAATCCGTAAGTCCATCATGTTGTAGTTTAGGTTTGGCTGCTTTGTTTCACCTTTGGTATCAGATTGGCCTGAGACACAGATCAATCTTGAAGATGGACTGGACCTCCTGGGACTTTCATCTGGCCCTTCTTGTCCCCCTTTCTCTTCTTCCCACCTTTCCAGTCATGTTTTGCCTGGAGGCTTCCAATTCCCCATGTTTCCTACTGTCACACTGGATTTCCTAGGTAACAGGTACAGCATCTCTTCTAGTTTTAGGGGTAGAAGCTATGAGTCAATAGGGCTGCAGGTGTCTTGGAGTCCCTGCTTTTTAGTGAGTTATATGGTGGTGTATCCATCCTGGGGTGCTCCCTGGTTTGCATCTCTTGGTGTTCTCCTTTGGCTCAGTCTGAACACAGTGCCCATGTGTTTCCCATTTACTGAAGGCTCTTAGTTGAGGCAACTTAATTGTTAATTGTTGGAAAGTGCAAGCTCCTGAAAACTGATGCAAGACTTGTGAATGTCTTGGCAATAAAGGCACTTAGTCCCTTTCCTCCCTTGCCCCACAGCTGAGCTTCCAAGGATTGAAGTGCGTCATCACATCTTCCAGTGTGATGGTGTTCTGGCATGAAGCTCACCTCCTTACAGCCAAGGTCTGCTCTTTTAGCTCCAAGCGTGTGCCTTTGATGACCAAGGCATAGCTGTGCTGGGAACTATCAAATCTACTCTTATAGGTTAGTGATTCACTAGGATGGCATGTGGTGCTTAGCAGGGGTGGGGCTGGGAATTGTAAGCTTTTAATTATTCATAGTAATTGGCAGAAGGGATTCCCAGGAGAACTAGGATGGGGGGTAGCAGGACAGAAGGACTGCATTCAAAGAAAACTTAAGTTTTTCTGACCAGCTAATGGGATATCTTCCATCACCAGCTCTTCCTTCCATGATGAATTACTTGCCTCTGGCCAGAGGCATCCCAGTCTATCCCAGTCTTTCTGAAATCTGCTGCCTCTTCATCCAGACTGACAGCAAATCTGCAGTTCTTAATACCATCTTCAACCCAAGCATTAATGAGATGAAGCACCTGGTAATGACTGTTTCCATAAGAAGCTTAATGCTGAGCAGCCCCCTGCCTGAGCTCAGCTCCCAAGATGCCTCTTGTTTGTGCCCTGGTTGAGTATATGCTGACACGTTAGGTGCTCTATCTCGGGACAAGCCATCTTGACCAAGACATTGCTGTGAAAGGCTGACCTGTGACAAAGAGGATTTTGCTGTGCATGTCATTATTCTGGTGCCACTATCCCTGGCTGACACTGTTTGGGTGAGGGTGGCTTGCTCCAGCTGTATTGCATCTCCTACCCTGAGCTGGAAGCTGTTCCCAGGCATCAGGCTGTCTGGGAACAGCTGTAGCACTTGGTGCCCAGTCTCTAACTGAAGCAAATTCCAAGCACATTTTGTCCTAACCACTTTCCTACATGGGTCTCTTAACTTCTGATCACTTTTGCGTGTGTGGACCTGTCTTGGAGTGACAGAGTTACTTCTCACAGCTCTTCTGGAAGATTAGGGTATTATCCCCAACTGGCTCAATTCCAGCACCAGTAATTGCATTTTGTCTCTTTGAAATCCCCCTGCTGTTTCAATCAGATGGAGTTTGCCTTTTTGCAGTGATCCTCACTGCTCTATCCTGCCAAATGGGGAGCAGATACCACCTATGACCTGGCTGCGTTTTAAGCAGTGAGTAGAGTGCAACTTGCACTCCCCAAAGTGGGCAGGTGCTGTAGTATCAACGGTGCTATCAGGCTGTGGTGTTGTGATGGGAGCCCAGGAATGTTCTTGTCTTTATTACAGTGCCTTCTAGTTATCCGTAATTCAATCACTGGTTAACATGATCTCACAGTTTAATCCAATAAAGACCTTATGGTCATGTTATGTGCACTAAAAAACTATGTGGGTCACTGCTTCTCTGAGTTGCTTTGAACAACTGACAGTGGCAAATACAGGGTAGGGAACTTTGTAGGGCAGTAACTGAGACCAGCTCTTCTGAATGAAGGAGAAGCAGAAATATAATGAATTAAATGCCTGGGAAATTGTGCTTTGGCACAGTGCCAGATCTTGGCCCACCTGGTGTCAGGGAAGTACTGGTATTGATTTCAGAGGAAGCAGGACATCACCTAAATGCCGAAGTTTGGAGCTCATGTTCACCTCTCCCAGGGCAAATCGTTGCCCCAGGCTAAGGAAATGAGTCTGTGCCTCAGACCTTGGTCTGCAGGGAGATGCAAAGGGCAGAACTTAGAGTGGCAGGAGGGCTGTGCAAGATGGTTTCTTTAGAAAATAGTGCCTGAGGGTCTCTGCAAGAGAGCTTGGAAGGGAAAAGCTGGGGGGGAGGTGCAAACTGCTGGGTAGTGCAATGTGAGTAATATTGTTGCAGAGGGAAAGCATTAAGGGGTGTAGTTAAGGGTGAGGTGGAGGTGTGGAATTTCATATTGGTGAACCAGACTCCCAAGGGGATGGTGTGACTGAGAAGCTCTGAGAGAGTACGTGATGTGGAACTGTGGTCGCCCGCTGCGCTCGTCTGCTCCATCCCTCCTAGACTGGCGAGAGGTGCCGGGACAGTTTCATGGCTCCAGTGGGCAGTTCTCTGAGATCAGGCTGGCTCCACCATGCCCTCCCTTCTCGGGCACCCTTCTCTTTGGCAGTGGTCTGTCTCCTGGCTGCAATCAGATGAGCTGATAAATGAGCCTGATGACTCTGAGATTGCAGCCAGCTCCATAATACCTGTCTCCTTTAACAGAAGACCCTGCTCCACTTACGGAGCAGGAGCACTGTCACCTGGCTTTTCTGTTCTCTGATTGCTGTTCTCTCCACAAAAGCTGGTGGGGTTAGAAATGAGTAGCACTGGCATAGGTGGGTGGGAAGGTCTGTGGGTGCAATTTCATGGGCCCAGGTGTAGGAGGTCTGCTGAAGGTAGAGGACAACTAGGTGGGCTGGTAGGTGTAGGGTCTAGAAGATGACCTGCTGATGGGAAACTGCTAGATGAATGTTTGAAGGAGCTGATAAAAACAGGAGAAACCCTTTGAATTTCCTTAGGACTGGGGAGAAGGGGAATTAAGGGAAATGCTGATAAAATGCTGCAAATGAGGAAGCTCTTAGCTGTGCATTGCACAGATGAATGACAGAAAACAGCTTCTTGGGAAGAAGCCTTGGGAAGAAAATGCTAGGACCAGCTTAGTGACTGGGATCATACCGAACTGATGGACAGATGTCCTTGGTAGTGAGACAGCAGGAGGTGATTCCAGATAGGAACTAAGTGTCTAGCTGGAAAGTCTGGAAGATTCAGCATCTCTGAACCTGGACAGTGATTCCCTTTGGGAACCAAGTTATATGGAGACCTCCTCTTGCTTCTACATTGTTAATTTGTTGGCCCAGAGAAGCAGCTCGGGTTATGCCTTGTAAAATGGAAGCCTGCTGGGTGAGGGTAGGATGAGTTCTCCCTGAGTTTCCATTGCCTGGGAGAGACTGGGAGCTGGCAGAGGCAGCAGTCTCTCCAGCATCCTTAGATCTTATTGGTGGAAAGGCTGCACCATGCAGGACTTTCCCCCACAGGAGCTGGCTCATCTGAGACAGAGCACCTTAAGGAAAGGTCAAATGTATAACTTCAAGAGAGCTTACAGGCCAGGAGCATTTCTAGCTCCTATGGGACAAAACTCATGCTGTTCTTTCCCAGTATGTTTTTCTGCTGTGGCCATCTTCTACTTCTTGCTCTCCTCCAGGTGAGAAGAGGGGCAGGAAAGAGGAGGTGCAGAGTTGAGAATAGCTGAGCATGTCTTTAGGCAAAGGAGATAGCAGGTTGGATCACTGATTCTTGAAAATAACATCTAATCTGGAAGGGCCCTGTTTTAAGGATTGAAACCTTTTCTTTTAATGCACAGCATGTCAAGCCAGGCAGGATTCCTGTGGAGGTTAGTGGTTTTGATACAAACCCTGACTATCACTGCATCAGGAGAAGCAGCAGTGCCCTGGGATATGCTCTAAACCTTTGCCATCTGTCTGAAGAGGGTCCTGACCTAATGTCCTCAATCTCATGGTCTGTGGCTGTTCCTGCCATTAACCACCATCCGTTTTTAACAATTTAGTGAGTGTATCTGCAGACACTGGGGTGTATAGCTCTTGATAAAGGGTCTTTAGGAAGACCAGTGCCAGGTAATGATGGGGAGATGGTTTTTTTTGTTTGCCTGTGCTGCCACTGATTGCTCTTAACAGCCTCCTTCACCTCTGAGGGAGTGTCAGGAGGTAGGCTGTTGGATAGTAAAATTGTTTTAATCCTTGAGGTCCTTGGGTAGAGTCTCAGTCAGAGTGAGTGCTCTGTACTGAAACAGTGGCAAAGTACATGTTGCTTCTGCTATGGTCAGTAGATCTCACTGGACTTTTTGTAGCCAGAACTTGGAGAGTCACTGCATCACAACCCTGAAGATCAGCAGCTGGGTCACGCTCATCATTGGGCAGCATTGGGAAGGAGCTACTGGCAGCATGAAGGGAATGAGCCACTTGCCAACTGATAGGAGCATCTTT
>VYZU01029777.1:0-19323 GCA_013401355.1 Ceyx cyanopectus | reverse complement strand
TTTCATGTAAATATGAGCAGAGCTGTGGTGATCTGCAATTTTATTTTTTTTTAGGTATGTGGATCATCTACAAACTTAATCCTATGCTTTTTTTTTTTAAATGAATTAGACTATCTCATCATTATGGTGCAATGATAAACATTTGTTACAGAAAAAAGCTTCGGTGTACATGAGAAATTGCTAGCAAGGATATCCCCTGTAAACATAGAACAAAATCTAGAATTATTCCTGTAATTATTTAATCTCTGCTCATATTTACATGAAACAGGATCCTCCAATTACTCCTGAACATCCACACCCCAATTACTGGAATGCTTATCCTCTTGAAGATATTGCCATGATCTAAACGAAGGTTGACATACACACTACCTTAGAAAATTACAACTGAAGTGACATATTTCAAGTTTACAGTGATCTCTACAACACTAGAAAATCCTTCCAAAATGAAAGTTTAAAAATGCCCATCAACATCCCAATACTCTCTCCAGTAACTACAGATATAAACAAATAACCTCAATAATTATTAACTGTAATAAATCTATTTCAAATGTAACACATACCCAGGATTTAGATAACGTTCTACATCAGCAATTTAATTAAGAACAAACTAAGCTTTAGTAGGGCGAGCAATAACCTCATGGAGAAAAAAATACTATTCCACTTGATCTCACCTTAAAGATACCTAATGCACCATTATTTCATCATCTCTAATCAAAAGGCCAACATATCCGAGTAACAACACGACTTACGGACTTACAAACTTAATGCCAACTGTGAATGAGGGATTACTGCACTCAGCTAAAAGAAAGTCTCACTCGGGTTGGGTTGACAAGCTATTAAAAACAACATGACGAGTTCAGGCTACATCTTAAGCCTTATCCACAGGCTGTTCTCTTAATGCTTCAGGAAAAGAGGAGTTCAGATTTGGCCTACACATTATCTAAGTGCCCCAGTTTACATGAAGGTGAAAGGAGTGTATTTATTGCTTTAATTTGCCAATCTGGTGCATTGAGTTCTTGAAGCCACTGAAGATAAGGGTTCCAAACTGAGATGGTCTTTCCTCTGTCACTGTAACAGGGAGTATCTCTGGCTGCTCTTCTGTACTGCAAAGATTCCAGCTCCCCTGTCAGCACTGGCCTTCCACAGACTTGTTTAACAACTTGTACAGCAAAACTGGAAGCAAGACAGATAACTTCCAGATTTCTGCATACGTTTGCCAATACTTCATGAACCATGCCTTTTGTTTCCAGGCCTTCCAAACAAAGCAGCATAGTTTTGTAAAGCAGCCAACAGCAGATTTGCTCATTTAAAAAAAAAAAAAAAAAGAAAGAAAGAAACCTGATACAACTAAGATAAAGATTTTTAAGATTATCAAGGAAAACAGGATCCTCTTGTGCTATTTTCCTTATGCTCACCGTGTACTAGACTGCATCCTTGATGGGTATGAGAGAGTGCATCCCTGAGGCCTGGATGGATGTGAAAACACGTGATCTGGGTCACGACAGCATGGCAGTCCACAGCTCTGACACCTCTCGTGGCAGAGCCAGGATATGGGCCAACCTCCTTAAGGGCCGCCACAACCCTAGGTCAGTCTGCTACCAGAAAAGAAAATGACTAAACCCCCCTGTTCTTTACCAGGAAATGAGAGTACAAAGGAAAGCATCAAGGAATCTGTTTTAGCCATTTCCAGACAACATGCCTCTACCATGACTCAGACACTTGAAAGAGCATTTTCCGCTGCAACACTGCTCCATACATCAGCAAGTACTGCAGTTGCACTATGCCAACTATGTCAACAATTCAACTGCTAAAGGCTGCCAGGCTTTACTGCTAAACATGAATGCAGCCCGCAGTAACTGTGCAGTACTGCAGCACCCAGTGGGCAAACCTATCAAAGAAACAGTTATCCCTGAAAAAAAACTGGCAAAAATGTCAAGTCTCTGCACATTAAAGGAAGGTCAAATGACACCCAGGCTACACAGGGAGCTCTTTCAGTGGCAACTGCGGCCTCATCGGGGCTGGGCCTGCAACTGTCTGGCTCAGCCCCAGTGCTCCCACCACAGGGACTGGGAGCAAGGATCAGCTGTGCCTGCCTGTAGCCCCAGGATACCACCACCAGCAGGTCACTCACGTCTCAGCATACCCAGACACCCCAGAAAGTCACAAAATGACAGTGTTCTAACTGCAGAAAGCATGGGGAGCCCACACCAAAGGCCTTGATACTGAACTGGATGATAGCCACTGTTCTCTGCCTTATTTAGAGTCAATCTTTACATCACAGAGGGTGACTGGGTTGGTTAGAAATTATTTACCTTCAGTCAACTCATAATGGGTATTTCCAGTCAAAAACATAACCTTCACATGCCCACAGCTACCATCTAAGTGGACTTGGCTCGTGATTTTTCCACAGACCAAAGTGAAGTTGACCAGCCTAGAGTTCCTTGGATAATGCTTCTTGCCTTTCTTGAGGATGGATGGAGCATCTGCTGTTCTCCAGTCATTGAGAAACTTCCAATCTCCATGACCTTTCCAATATGACAGTGTGGCTATTCTAATATCAAGCAGATCTGTCAGCTCCCTCAGCTGCATCCCACCTGGTCCCACAGACTTCACATGGGTGAAGACTTTACGAGCTCCCTGACTGGAGCCTCTTCCACTACTGGGTGTTCCTCTCCTCCCTAAATCCTATCTGTAGGTACAAAGACCTTGGAGATGATGGAAAAGGCAGCACTGAGCACCTCAGACTTATCTGCATCCTGTTATCATCCACCCCACACAGCAGCAGACACACTTCTTTTTCCTTCTTTATTCTTCTGCTGTTAATGCAGCAGCAGCTTTTCTTGTAGCTCTCAATGTCCATTTCTTACTTCAACTCTGGCTGAACTTCTGCTTTCCTTCATGTTCTACTTGGCATTTTTCCAGCAAATAAACTAATATCATGAACTTCCTTGGACTTCACCTAATTCACTGGCTCAGGAGCTTTCCCTTTGAACTGACTGCTCCTGCAGTTTAGTACTTACTTGTCTGCTGAAAAGCACCCAGAATGCAGCTTAACAGTGGGAATAAATAATGCCACTATTTTCAGCAGGGCGGAATAACTCAATTCTAATTCTCCTGCAGTACCTTATCTGATTGGATTATCTGAAATTTTGAGCTCCTTTATTTAAACAAAATTAAAGGAACGTGTTCAAGTCATTGTTAGGATTGCACATTAGCATCCAAAGTTACCTTTCTCTTTAAATGAATAATTTCAGAAAACACTATCTATTCATCACACTATTAACCTTCCTGTTACAAATCTAGATCAGGGCATCAAGTAAGTTGTTGAACAGCAAAAGATGTCAAGAATATCCGAGGCCTATAGCTTGATCTCTGAAGAAAAACTGACAGAGGAAGCACCAGTGTTGTAAATATACAAAGAAGATCTAAAGATTATTTTCTTGACCATGGCAATATTTTTACACCTGAATCTTGGACTAAACACAGTCTTCAAGTTCAAACCACGAGTGGCCAACTGTCATACATAAGGTTGTAATGAACCAGTATAAATTACCGTATGATTTATTCACTCCTGTTGAAGCTAACCCGATGCCATTTGCATCCACCTCCCTTCAGTAACCTTCTGCCAAAGGTTCACAGAGAGAACAGCAGCTCTCTGGTTTCAAATATTCCAACCAAGCAAACCAACAAATCTCTGCTTGTGATTTGCTTTGGTTTTGACCACAGTTACTTCTACTATTCGTACTAGTAGGACAGCAATAGTAGCCCAAGCTGGATCAACTGTAACACTGCATGCCTAATAACCCTGCTATTAATCAGTGCAGGTTATCACAGAAAGCATAATTCCACTGCTGCTTCTGCTTTCCACAGCACTTGGAGCTAAAATGATTGTAGAGCAACTTCACACTCTTCTTGCCAAGCTGCATGGAGGAGAAACTTTAATCTTGCAAATCCTGCAGTTCAGAGTGGGGAAAATCCTTCCTCCTCAGAGTTGAGCAAACACCTAACCTCATTTAGAGCTGGCAGGTTTATTGTGACAGAGAACACATGGTAACAAGCTTCAGGTTGGAAACCCCTTCAACAAACCACCCATGAAAAAATATTTTATCTGAATTCCAGGAAGCTGTGATGCAATAATATTACAGCTCTGAACACAACACACCTTGCCCTTCATCCACCCTCTTAAGACATCACCTTAGTGTAAAAATCTCTCTGTTTAGCTTTTCAAGGGAAGCTTTTCATGTCACGTGGCAACCCCTACCATGCAGCAAGTGCAGACTGTAGCCCACAACAAAGGAACAGCTCGCCTCACTCACTCCAACAACTCTGTTTCAATGGCTTTTAAATGACAAAATGCCAGTTTAACAAAGACGGCAACAGCAAACTGCTGATACCTGCATCCTAGTTACATGGTTAAATGAACTCAGGCATTTCAAGCCCATAGAGGTGTGGACAGTATGCTTCTGTGGACATGACAACTCAACAAGTCACCATACCCTCATCTCTAAGTGTTCAACTGCTGGGGGACTAAACACTTGGTTTAGCTGCAGTCCTTGAGAACTGACAGCACAACAATCTGCTGCAATATATAGTTGGTTTGGGTTGTTTTGTGGTTTGTTTTTTTTAATTAAAAACTCCTGAAATATATTTTCAGGTAGGCACCTCCACCTTCTGTATTCCTGGATCTTTCAGTTTCAGTAGAAAGTTCCCCACCATCTAGCTTCCCTTCCCAGCCATTTGCAACTAACTTTATTGCATTTCCTTTCTATTAAAAAAATGATCCACATGAAGGAGTTCAGCCCACCAAATCAATCCAAATAACTGGAATAGGAATTCTGTCCAGCTAAATTATTTCCAAACTTCAATATCAGACTGGACTTTAAAATGAGTGGATGATAAACTTCCTTCTCAACTGTAAGGACACTGCAAATGCTGACCTTTTTTGCCTTTAGTGCTTAGAAGCTTAGTCTTCACTTAATTACACTTATGTATGACATGATTCTGTATATATAACATATACATAAATTACTTAACCTTCACAAAATCTTTTCATGGGGCTGACAAGAGGCTTTTCATTTCTATCCCATTGAGATAAAGGACATTAAACTTTGGGAATGAAGCCATCAAGCCACGCTTTACAGTGATGCTGCAGAACCAAGAGCAGCAAAGCCAGAAGCAAGGTGCTTTTTGTAACACTGTCATCAAATTTGTCAGCCATCTCCCCACCTTAAAATCTTCTGCTTAAAGTTGTAACTATTGTCATTGGAAAATTCAGATCCAATTGCAGTAAGAGGTGGTTTCCAGACATGGTTCAGAAAAATTGGCAGGATTTGTTTGTTTAAAACAAATAAAGAGATAAACAGGAATGTCTTGAAAGTGTCTACTTGTGGCAAGGTCACAATGTTCAGTCTAAAAACAATTTACAAGTTCTCCTCCTCACTATCCCCCCAAAAATCTCTTGGCAAAATTTATACCTTGTAACAGAGATTAAACACAGCTTTATGTCAAGGTGCTACTCAGAGCACATGAATTCAAGTCTAAAGGTTAAAGACAATAAGAAAAGTCAATGTTTTGAAATATGTAACATGCAGAATGCTTAAAATAAACTTAGAGAGACTAATTTGAAGTATGAAATCCCAATCACAACACAGGTGCTATCAAGCACTCAGGTCTGGGTGTCAGACTGGCATGTATTACTAACAATAATTCTGGGTACTCTTAGAAAGCTCTACAGAACTCCTTCCAGTTCTTCAGGGGAAGCTGCTCAAGCATGCAGAAGTTCTCTCTGGACATATCTGTAAATTTTCTATTATATTTAACCAACTCTTTGGTTAAATGATGCAACTCCTACAACAAAATGCCTTTGGTGTACTCCACCTTATCAAATACTGGCCCATGGTCAAGAAGAGTTCATGTTCTCAGTGTAAAGATCTGCTTTTTTAATTATGGGGTTTCCTTAAAGCAGAAAAAATCAACTACAGAATGTACAATGGTTTCCCATGTCTTTACAGCAGTCAAATACTGAACCTTTGTACTTTTGCCATAATTTCCTACCCTTTACAGAAGATCCTACTTTTAGAAGGACAGACTCTTCACTGAATTATCAACTTCAAGGACTTTATATATCACCAGAAGGAGGCCAATTCGACAGCTATGCAGATTCACTCTGTACCACCTGTAACCTCATTTCAGTACAGTTCTGGTGGCTTCAAGTAGGTGAAGAGCCAAGAGGTATTGAGCCTGTGTCCACCTCAGCCTGTGGCCTGCATTGTGCCTTAAGTAGCTCTGCCACTTGTAACCATCTGGGAAATGCTGCTGGGTCTGCAAGCAAAACTGTAGAGAACACATCAATTTGGTTTAGCCCATACCCTGCTTTTGTGGAATCCAAGACTGCTTATGGCAAACTGAGGCTTGAAAAAATAAAATAAAATCTAATCATGTTCTAATAATATTCCTAGAACAGAAAGATAACTCCACATCCCAGCTTTCACCAGCTAGCTGAGAGGGTCAGACCTGATCAAAACCAAACCACAAAGGTGTTTGAACATGACAATTCTTATACAGAGATGCATCTGAGTTGAAACAAACTTCATTTCAAAGAATTCACACGAGAAAATGGATGCAAAGAGAAATCAAACACCTACCTTTGAGCTTCACCCAAATATATTCCACCCCCTGACAGTTTCTGTTTGAATTCTTAACAAGTCTTTTTCTTTGGCTTACCATTGTGCTGTAGATGAAAAACTTCTGACACTTTACTGAGGACAAAAAACAAAAACCCAAACCAACCATACAATACTAGAACTGCAAAAATTCTCCTTTATAAAGGTTGGTGAAAACTTGTAAAACACATACAATAGTTAACGTGCTTTTTCATCCACCTGCAGCCAGTGTGAACCTTTCCAGGCACTGCTGTACTTCACCAAGATGATCACTCGGCTCTATCATCTCCCAAACCAACTACAAAGAAATCAGTCCTTTTAGGCCAACTGATTTCACATTAAATTCTCTGACATGTGCAAAGACTTTGAAAAAGCTCCTGGTTACAAGACACACAGGAGACATTAAAGCCAAGTTGCAAGTTTAAACTTATTAAGAGTGAATTTACTGGCTAGGAAGAGGTGGAAAGCACATTTTTAAGCTTAATCTTGCACCTCTTGGCCTACATCTGTCATTCACAAAGTCCTTCATTCTTACACATTCTTACACTCAACTGAAAAACAGCATTAATACATAAACTGCACTCTAAGCTGTTATATTTAAGTGCCACTAATGACTCTGAAGATTAGTAATAGCATATATATAGCATACAGAGGAAGAAGACAAACTTTGTCTGTTTGCCATTAAACAGGGAACTTGGGAGTCCAGATAAATAGCAGTAAATAAGTCCAGAGAACTCCAGTATAAAAATTCATTCATCTATGTAAATTTCTGCCAGAAGAAAAAGTTGGTTTTTACACACCTTTTTATTTGTTCTTTGTTGTTCACAAGTCTGTCTAGAAGACAGGCTACAAACCATATGGAAAGGACCCTGACTCTCTCCTTTTTTTCCAGAACCAGACATTTATTTACTTGATAGCCTTAATACTGACTGCTCCAGAGACTTCCAGCTTCTCAATCCCCTTCAGCCACAAGCCTGACTCAAACCCAGCCTTCTCACTGCCCATCACTCAGCAGGACCAGCAGCAAGCTTCAGTTAAAGCTAACATGGACATTAAGCTTACAAGTACAGTGAAGATTCTGGAGAGTTTTGTTCAGGATACACAGATACAAAGTGCCAAAGGCCAGGACAAACTGCCAAAGCAGCACCCTGGAGCAGAAGCTTTATGCCACAGCCCACACATCAGTTTAGCTTTTCTAACTCCCTCCCACCTGCACATCTGCGCACAGGGAAGAAATCTGGACACACAGAGTGCTGTCCTCTCTGTTTTCTATCGAGGAGTTCAATGCCAAATTCCATGAAGACTATTCTAATGTCAAGTAGCTTTAAGAGGTCGTGAGCTGCAGGTATAATCCAGAGGCAGAGATAGTAAGAAACTCACCTCCTCGCCTTTATCCGCCCCCCAGTTTTCACTGTCATGAACAATACCTATAAAACCATCAGCAGGCATCATCTTCTAACCAGTCTGATTATTATAAATAGTTATTACTCATTTTTCTTTCACCTAAGAAAGCTTACTTCTTTAGAGAGATTTTAAACCCAGTTTTACCACAAAATAAAAGGAGAAAGGCACAAAACTCTGTGATTAGAGAGAATACAGCTGTCACAATTCTGCTCTCTACTAATAACACACTAGGGTACAGTTCTAGGTCATTAAGTACAGCACCAACACCTTCTCCACCCTGACCCGAAAGCTTCACAGACAGAAAAGCTCTCCACGAACCACTCACTGGGCAGGACACAAAGCTGAACTCTGTGGACTTTCCCCCATAGTGCTCAAGAATATGAAGAGCTACAAAGTGCTACAGCTCAGGTCAATGCAAAAGGCCTGCACTCAGTCAGTACGTGGGACAACTCATGCAGGGTGACAGCATTAGTTATGCCTCCTGCTTTAAAACAGGACATAAAAAACAAAGCTTTGCTTCCACTTCAGGCTGGCAGAAACACAAAACTGGAGCTAAATTTCAGAATTCAGCTGAACTGACGTAGCTTTTTATTTTAAGTACTGACTTGAGAGCTTTCCAGCATTGCTAAGGAGCCCAGTCCTCTTGAGTGCATTTTGTGTTGCAGTTAGATCCTATCACCTTCCCTGGCAGCTCCTTGCTTTTGCTGCAACAGCTTTCAGACTAGTTTATAACTGTCATACTTCCATCTTCTTAGACTGTATTTACAGGTGGGATTTCTCAATTAGACATTCCATAATTCTTAATAACTTAGTTTCAAAGTCCATTAAAAAAAAAAATCTCTGGTGGGAAAAAAAACCCCAACAACAAATACACCAAACAAACAAAAACCAACCAACTAATGTAGAAAAATCTGCTCACCTTCTTGAACTTTGCTAAATACACTAGTTGATAGAGCTCAGACAACACCTAATTCATTGGAGATACATCCTACAGGGAAAAAAAAATTTCTCTGCTATTAACTAACCCTGCAGACATATTTTCTCAGTGATGCTATTACTCAGACCTTCCTTTCTGCAGAAGGTTGGCAGTATTTCACAAGTGAGTCAGTCTCTTAAAATACATATTGCATCATTGCAGGGATACCATTCAAGAGTCCACTTCAAATGTCCATGGAACATTCCTATTTCAACCAAGTTAATTCCCTTTGAGAGCAAAGCAAGAAAAAGAACTACTGGCTCTCAAGGACTTACTAAGCACCAGCTGAAGATGCAACAATTCAGCCACCAACAGGCAATTAACCAAGGGATTCATGGGTTGAAGATCACAAGCAACTTCTTGGAAACAGCTGGATTTTTGCAGGATGCCTCCTGGGCTGGGTACCTGCTGCACAGTGAATGTTCCACTCCACCTGGTGATTTCTAAGCTGGCAGTTGCCCTAATGTTGCTCCACAGCTCAGGATTGTCCTCTCCTGCTGCCTTCTCCATGATGAACCCACTGACAAACCAACCTGTTCTGACTTAGGCTTCATTCCTTGATGCATCTCAGTGTTTTCTTCAAAAAGCAAGAGCACACTCCTAGAAAAAAAGCAGGAAAACACTACTGTCCTGCCAGTGTTAGAGACAGAAAATGGCAACGGAGCATCTGGGCATCAAAGGTGCTGAAATCAGTGACAGCTGCCACTCCTACAGTTACTGGTGACATTAGTCACCCAGAAGGCATTGTTTGGTAAGACTGATGGATAGCTGAAGGACAGCACCCACATCAGGCCACTGTTCCCTTCTACCTTCAGGGGATCTAAGAGCACTGGTGAACATTTTGCAGCAGATGATGAAGACCGAATTGTACATTTCCTCTGCATGCCACAGATGGTTTCATGTAAGGGCTGCAGCAATAGTTAGGGAGGGCATCTCACCCCAAAGTCACTGACATTCTGGCATTCTCAGATGTCAAGCCTCCTCCAGCTATCATGGGATTCAGCTGAAATACATGGATATTTTCATGGCCTATGCAAGCTGAAACTCTGGACTACAGATGCAGCTCCCCAGAGCTGGAAGCCAAGCTTTCAGACAAGCCCCATCATGAGAATTTTCTTCTCCTTCTTGAAGGGAGCACAGTTGCAGACTGTGGCTGGTGGATCCCTAAGTTGATATCAAGGGCCCATGTCCCCAGCTGCTCGTTCCTGCCCCTACACAGCTCCCACTGTTGTTCCAACAGAAGCATTTGTGCAGCTGCCTGACGAAAAGCAGCAGGGAACTGATCCAGGCAAACAGCAAACTGCTGAAAAGAGGGAGGGGGGGCAGAGGGAGAAGGTCTTCTGCTGACTCAGTCTTGTTCCAATCCAGTGTGCTTAGGAACCAGCGTGAGCAACCAGGAAGCTCAATCTGGCACTGCTTCTCAACTGCAAACTGAATTATAGCCTAAGGTGAAGATCCTTTTTATCCTCTTTCCCAGCAGGCTCTCTCTGCTGAGTGCCAAAGCAGCTTTAAGGCTTCTTGCCACCCTAAATTATGAGAGCTGGTTTAGCTGAGGCCTCGCTCTGGTCTCCCACATGAACCAAATCCTGCCAGCAGCCTTCTGCTAGGGTCAAAAAAGGAGTTTTAGGAATGCTTTTCCCTGCAGGTGACTTCAGCTGGGATACCTGACTAACAATAACCCCAAAACAGTATTTTAAATGCCCTCATCCCTCTGCCTGACAAACGACTGCAAGTGTTCAACCTACAGTATTCATAGCTCAACGTTTGGAGCTGAGCATTACCAATACAGATGTTAATATTTACAAGTCGGCAGAAACCTGAATGTAATTTAAACCTTTTATTCTTCAAATAGCAAAGAAAAATTCATTCTGATCCTGTAAGCAGGGAAAAACAGTGCAATGAAAAGAGCAGATGCCAAGGGGCTGAGGGAAGCTGATCACAGAAACACTATCTATGTGCATCCCACTAGAGCTCAGCAGTGTCTTTTAGGTCAGCACAATGAAAACCAAGAGCTGCTGGGAAGATTTCAGCGTAATTTTTCAACACCTCCTAAGAAACTCAAAACAATAACGTCCAAATAAGATTACTTCAACATCTATAGAAAGAGCCGGAAAAGCATCAAGTCCTGGGCCACATACTTGCTTTATTTCTGCACAGAATTACATCCCAAGGCCATGCCATACGAAGAACCCCTGGAATGCCCTGGAACAGCTCTGCCATAGAAGCTGGGATTGTTCAGCCTGGAGAAGACAAGGCTCCAGGAGACCTTAGAGCACCTGCCAGTGCCTGAAGAGAGCTGATCCAAAGCCTGGAGAGGGACTGTTTCCAAAGGCCTGCAGTGAAAGGACAAGGGGCAAATGAGTTTAAATGAGAAAGGAGTGGATGGAGATGAGAACTAAGGCAGAAGTTCTTTCCCAGAAGAGTGGTGGCCACTGACACAGTTTGCCCAGGGAGGTGGTGGAGGCCCCATCCCTGGAGACTTTCCGGGTGGGGCTTGAGGAGGCTGTGAGCACCCTGCTCTAGTTGCAGATGTCTCTGCTCTCAGCAGGGGTTGGATTGGATGAGCTCTGGAGCTCCCTTCAACCCAGATGTGTGTGATTTCTAAGAGGTGAAGCATGAAGGAGGGACACTGCAACTGAAGTGCTGGGGTGAGAGCAGATGGCAAATGTTAAGTCTTCACAGCACTCTTGCTGCTTGACAGTGTGCTGAGTGATGGCAGAAACTTCAGTTGTGAAGTGGTGATAGTTTGGCTGGTTTTGCTTTTGGTTTCTGACACTTTTTTAGTCTTAGAGTCACAGACTAGTGATTTTCTATCTGATGTGCACTGCTGGACTCTTTTTTCCAAGTCACCATGCAAACTAAAACTTGACCTGAGACCTGCAGTCTCCTACTATTTCAAAAAGGAGAGGTAGAAACACTTCAGAATACAGAATATTTACATCAAATCCAAATTCCCATGCATACAAACTTCATGTTAAGTCTGTAAGAAAACCTGCCTGCTGGAAGAAACGAGAAGTTTTAGTGAAACAGATGAAAATACTCCCAAAAGCAGTCATTATTACATAGCAGGTTTGTTCTACCAACAAAACACATCACTTCCTTCTTCAGACTAAAATAATCTTGATGTAGAAAAAGCTGTCAGCTTTTTAGGATCAAGTGATTCTAAAAATAGCCTTTGTATAACATATTCAAATTTCCTCTCCATTACAATAAATTATAGCTTCTAATTTTAATATCTTAATTTTATTCATAAATTCCTATTTCAGTTACGCATTCTAGGAACATAACACAGTGTCATAAATTTGAGTTATAATGCTTTGTTGTTTTGTTTTGGGGTTTGTTTTTTTTTTTTGATTGGTTGTGATTATTTTTTAACAGGAATATAAAACTTACCTTGTGCTCATTTCTGCTGGTGTTTCATCATGCTGCAGGGAACAAGATAACCCTACACTGAAATTCAACACATTTTCTGTCCTTGCAGGTGACAATATTTAAACAAATGACATATTTAATGACATATTAAATGTCATATTTAAACAAGGGACATATTTAAACAAATATTTCTTTTCAAGAACCTCAGCATCCTTGCCTGTACAATGCAATAAAAGGTTCATCTGTCCCAGTGAAAATCACTATTCTGACTCAGTTATAAGACCAAGAACAGAAACTTTAAAGCAAATCCAAGCAGCAGGATATAAGAGGAACACCCCCCCCACCCCCCCATCAACCATCTCCAGCCAAAAACCTGAAAGTTCCCCAGTTGGAACAGTGATATGAACAATGAGGCATTAAAATGAAGAGCTGGGGCAATTCATTCAAGTAAGCCAGCCTTGAAGAGGAGAATTTTCTAAGGGTACTCGGCAAATAAACCCAGCAAATCACTCAGCAGCATGCTCCAAGTGTGATAAAAAGGTACCTTATCCTAGCAATGAAGAGCTGATCCATGGCTAACATCTTCCCACAGCTCTATGCAACTCATTTAATAGGCGAGGGCTTCTCAAAGCCCCAGAGCAAAACAAAAAAGTTCTCTGTTGATCACACTGCCAAATCTTGAGTCTCACTTGAACAAGGAGGGCTGCTATTCAATCTAAAGCATCTCCACCTACATGAGGAAGACTACAAACCTGCTTCCTACCTGCCTTGAAAGTCAAGAAACCTGAAAGTTCCCTTCAAGGATCCATAACCCTTTTACAAGGATTCATGCTAAAAACTTAACCCATTTCACCCGTTTGCTAGCAGTTTCTCTACTCTCTTACAATTTCAACTGCAAGATCAGCAAACTGACCTAGTCTGACTTACTTAGTAACTGAGGCACTGAACACAAAATCCCCCACGTTTGTGCTGCGCTGGTTTCTAAACCACCACCAACTGGGGTGCATTCTGACTCCCAACACTGTTCTCCTGGCTGGAGCAGTGCTCAGCTGGCTCCCAGGATGATTAGGCCACTGTCTAATGCAGCTCAGCAGCCCTGCTGCTGCTGACAGGGCCTTCACACTGGATTTAGGAAAGTATTCCATGTAGTTTGAACACGCTGTTTGCCAGTCATTGAGACCATGCAACCCACAGTTCAAGGTTCAATGTGACAACACAAGCCTCAATTCCACTCAACCACTAAAATTTAGTAATTCTTCCAAGTAACTTCTGATTTGCACTGAATCTTCACATTCAAAATCATAGTAATTTTAAGATAGAAGACATAGGATTTTTTTTTTTTTCCCCCACAAACACAGCCTTCCAACTTTTGCCTCCCAAAGTGCACAGACTTTCTATTTACAGCATGTTTCCAGCTCATCACTTGGCCAGAGCCCTCTCCAGTATCCTCTAGGAGACCTTCACAGTATTTGGTAACAGCCAACAATCTTCAAGACAGCTGCTTTATTGGCTGTCCCACTAGCAGGCTTTGTGCCAGCCAGAAGCTTCAGCAACGGCAATTTGAATCACTGTGTGACAGCTCCTGAGGACTGCAGGTGACCCGTGGAACAGGTAAAAGAACAAGCCCCGAAAAAGCATGAGCAAGCTCTGGTCCAAAATGGATGAAACAGATGCATCATCAAGCAGATGGTGCTCTAGTTATTTCAAGGGCCAGCTCAGATCCAGAAATACCAGCCTTTTTCGGTTAGGAAATGTTTATCTGATGATGCTTTACAGACCACAGAAGATGCCATTCAAAGCTAAACATTGGTGTGAACTCTGGACTCTTAGACTAAGCTCCTTGAATGAAGACACCACCCGCATGGAAATCAATAGTGGAGACCCAATCTTAACTAGGGGTTGCTGGGAAATCTTATTGAAAAGAGCAAATAATAATCTGCTAGGTGCAAAATGTTGTGTGACACAGTGACTCCCACCTCTTCTCCTGATTTTATAGGTGTACTTCATCCCCTGCAAAGCTCTTCCAGGGTCACTATGCTAGATATCTTTGTCTCACAGTCAGACTTCTACCAAAGGAAGATGAAAAAGAATTAAAAAATCAAGGATAACATGCACTCAATATCACCAGTCAAAACTAGTGCCATTTGTCTGGATCAGCATGTGACCATTTAACACAATAAAGCAGCTGAAGGTGCTCCGAGTTGACCATATACATGACACAATACACATATCATGAAACAACCCCCCTGTTCCTCCTCTCTTTCTGGGACTCCACTCTGGTAACACCTCTCAGCATCTTCAGCTCCGGTCTCTTGTGTCAGACAGACCTTGGGGGCACCATCACTGCATCATTTGTGCCAGTGTGAAGTTAGAACAACTCTGGTCACTTCTTACCTCTTCGCAGCCAGTTTACTGTTACCTTTTACAAATAGGATTCGTGTGATCCATTTTTTATCATCATCTGGTCTCTTCTTATTCCAGTGTTTAGGAATGCCCACATTTTACCAGCACATTTGAGTTAAAAAGGAATAAAGGCTATTTCCCAAGCAACTTCAGCTAGTTGAGATTGCCCCTCAAGTAATGTATTTTAAACATACAGTGTGTTTTGCTTTATACCTATTCTATCCAGAATCCACCAATGGTACAGCTCCACAGTTGTATCGAAATCTCTTTGCAGTACTTTTCCTCTGTATTAGAAGCAGTTTTTGACACAAATATTTATGAAAAAAAATATTATATATAAATTACATATCTATATAAAAATTCCATATAAATTTCTTCACAAAAGCCATTCTAAAAAAACTGTCTTGACATCTGAGCAGGCAATGCATGTGCTACACAAACCCATCAAGCTTCCATTGCCCCCGAATGACAAAATATACTCGTGGCAGCAGAAGCAAAGGTGCTCAGAGGCGTCCCCCACCCCCCGAACACTGCCTCATCCCAGCCACTCTCACTGCTTTAGCAGGCACTTGCCTTGCTGATTTACCTGTTCCAAACACCAACACAGCACATTACAGGGTATTTTTCAAGGAGTATGTTCAATAAATCTCAGAAGTTCCTTCTCTGCAAGGTCACTGCCAATGTTCCTGTTCAACTTGAGCACCTCTCCCTCCTCCTGCTCTCAGGAACCAAGACAAAGGACTGACTCCCCAACGCCCCTTCTCTTCCAATAAGGATTTTCCAATGTTTTGCCAAATCTCCTCCTGCTGGCTACAACACCCACCAGAGTGTTTTTCCCTCCTATTCTTTCACATTACCTCACAACCAAAGCAAATCCTATCCCACAAGTCAAGAATACCCTCAAGCAAATCCTCTCTGAGGAAAATAAAGGTATGAAGAAGTTCATCATCATGTCTGCAAGCACCTCCAACTTCTCCAACATGCAATTCATCAGCTAGCACACTTCTCACTTGCACGGAAACAAAACACATGTGTACGTGCTCCTTTCATTTCTGCTGCTTAACATCATACATAAACATCTTTCTTTTCTCTTGGATGATTCAGATCTTCCTAAGCGACTTAGTATACCTAGCTGATTTTCGGTTTTGTTCCTGTCTCAAACACAGATGTGACACTTGCAACTTGTTCACTTGTCAAAGCTTATCAAATTAACTGATTTCCACGTCATTTAAGTATTTAAGAGAATGGAGTTTCAAAGCTCATCACTTCTTCACAGTCTGTTTTCTGTGCAGTAGAACTCCCTTCATCTTAAAGCCTCCTCCACACCACTTCACAGGTATCTCGCCTCTCACTCAGTCTCCTCTAGTTGATTTTGTCCATCTTCGATACTTAACTACAACTTACAAACTTCTAACTGTGCTATTTTCTGAAGAACATCACAAACTGGTATTCCTGGTGCAGTTTTTAACCTTTCATTTGTTTCAAAATTATTTACTGTTTTAAGAGGAAAGGATATTGCAGTGTCTTCTAAGCATATTCTTCTGGTGGGTTGGGTTTTTTTTGCCCCAACTTCCAAGTGCCCCAAAAGAGCAGCAAACTCTGTAACAAGAATAAACAATAATTCTTACTTGCAAATTCTAAGTCATACTCGGCATACGTTAGTTTATAATACTTTTATTTTACTCGTAAATTCCAAAAGGGTTTGGGAAACAGATCAGGACTGAAACTGAATCTGAAAAATTCAGATGCAATGCCTTTTTCAACACTTTAGCATCCAAGTGAGGATGGCTGACTGTTAGCTGTTCCTGTCCACACATTTTTACCCTTTTAGCCTGAACACACTGCTGGTTCCCTCGGCTGTAGCACTCCTAACATTCCCACCTGCCTTAAACCCAGCTCTATTCCAAACACCACAGTGAAATAGCTGGCACTCCAAACAAACTCCTAAGACCACTTGGCAGTCAAATCACTCAATATTTACACACTATTTTCACTATTACATATTAAATCACTGAGGATTAATCCAGTCTGCAGTGCAGAAGATCTAGGAGAGTGGTTTTTACATCACTTTCATTTTTACATGCAGTTTCTCTTAAAACTGAAGCTTTGTAGAAGTAACTGAATCACAATTTTCTTTCTTTATATTCAGTTTACTAAAATTCTTAGGTTATGGCCAGCTAGCTTTTATTTATATTTAGTATATGTAAGCTTCTTAGTAAAATATGTATTTTAGCCAAGCTACCATACATATTCTTGAACAAGAAGAAATAATCAGTAATTATTTTTTTTTGTCTTGAATATGATTTCTTGTGTGTTTTCAAAATCACTTGTGTTGTGAGCCTTCAGGTTCAGAACACTGTTCAGAAGACTGTCATCCTACATAAAGAGAAAACTGTCTACCTAGCAACCGAAACAATTTTTGGTCTTTAAAGTATTAAGTTTTTCAAATGCTTTTAAAACTTCATTACAAACCACATTTACTCTTTTAGTTCAAGTTTTTAGTGAGAGAAACACTTGTTCCAACTACAAAAGCTCTAAGAAACCAGCATTTATTCTACAAATCCAAGCCCTAGAGTAAAATGGGAGATGGGATTAAGGCACTTCCATTAAATGAGAACTTACCCACTCAGCAGTGCTATTTTTGTGCTGGTTACAGCAGTGCTGTTGCCAGACAGGCTGCACTAAGCCACTCTGCAATTAATACAATTAACTATCGCATCCACTGCTACCATCCTAAGCAGCAGGATCAAGGACAAGAACTAAGGATGTCCTAGTTTTTCACACCTGGGAATGGGAACTGGAGCAAGTTTGTTAGTCCAGGACACACAACTCAGCTTTTGGGTTTGGTTTGAGCCAATCCAAGCATTCTAAACAACAACAACAAAAAGTAATGGCTGGCTTTAGATAATCTGATTAACCCAAAATTCAGATCTCCAGGCCAAATTTAAGGGGACTTGCACTGTTAGTGTAGTAATGGATTACAAAAATAACACTACTTCTTGATTCCTAGGATTGTTAGGCCGTTCCTTTTTAGTAGAAGTAAACAGAAGTCCTTTTCTGCTCTTTGGGTTTGTCCAAGAGAAATTTCCAAGAGAAAAGCCAGTTACATCACTGAGGAGGACACACTCAGCTCCATGGTTCCATGTCTTCCCGCCAGTGGCTTTTCCTCCCATCCCCTCTGGGGATCCATCATTTCAATATGCATTTGCTCCTCTTAGATCTCCCTTTGCAAGCTGACATCACTTGAAGGTTGAGCATTTAGTTGACTCCACTAAACCACCCAAGCCCTGGACCAGTTCCAAGAGCTCTGCTAGCACTCCCCCTTCTCCCAGGCCTGAGGAACACAGAAGATGCTCCTTTCTCAGTCCTGGAGAAGCGCTTACCCAGACCATGCACACCCACCCTGTGACAGATGCTAGATGCTAATTAAAGTGTTCCAATTAGCCTACCTGATAACTACCTCTTAGTTACTCAAGTGTAACAATTAGAAATGGCCAATGTGTAACTCCTGACCCCAGGGGGTACCCAACCGTGGCAACGAACAACTAACTGCATTTGGTATTTCCAATTTCATATTGCATTTTTTCAAAGCTGCTCACGCATCCCATGAAGTTTAGTTAGGGGCTCCTAAGAAGTTCAACTACCAGCTAAAGGCTGACAGAGATGATGTCAGTGTGCTGGGAAGATGAAGATTTCATCAGTAGTTCTCTTACTGAAATAACATGCAAATAAATTTGGTTGAACTCCACACATAACAAGTTTTCATTCATCCTGATGTTCTTGAGTTGGTTATAACACATGTAATCCAAGAAGGAAAATCCTCAACTCTCTGTTCTGTTCTAATAATAAATAACATCACACACACTCTCCTCCAACAACATTACAAATTAGATGGGGGATTCCCCCCCTCCACCAAAAAAAACAAGTTAACTGCTGTACAACCATGACTCGTGACTGCTGCATTGCTTAAAAAGCACTTGTACCCTGGAAGATCTGGAAACAACTCTCCCACTTGAAGAGCATTTCATCAGAAAGCTTGGGACCATTTATTCTAACTGGACACTTGCCTGATGCACCATCTTGAGCCATTTCACATATATATGGAGTTAAACCATTCCTACAAAACTTCAGCAACAAGGGTAGGAAATAAAATGATGCTGAGTTTACCCTTGATAATTCTAACTCAACTACAGGTATTATTACAGATATTGTCAGCTTGAAACAAATATTTCAGATAAATGAGACCCCTTTCTAAATGTCCTAACTAATGACACCTAATCTACATGAAATTCAGGATACAAGTGCTTCTAATTAACGTCAAAGTCTTCTGTTTGGCTACAGGCAAGGGCATTAAGAAGTTTTTCTAGGAGGAACATCCAAGTCCAAATGGTATCAGAACCAAGTATTTCTTAAGAAAAGTAGCCTAAAGAAAATTAATCCTCAAGACTAAAAGGAGCTAATTTAGGCTATGTTCTAACAAGCCTCATTTACAGATTCACAGATTCA
>VYZU01029774.1:64435-91824 GCA_013401355.1 Ceyx cyanopectus | reverse complement strand
CTCGCGCCCCCTCCCCCAGCCCCCCTCGGCCGTTGGCGCCGCGGCCGCGTCAGTCGCGCGGCGGGAGGGAGCGCGGGAGGGAGCGCGGGAGGAGGCGGCGGCGCCCGCGCTGTGGCTGCGGCGGGGGGCGGGGGTCTCGCTGCGGGAACAGCGGGGGAAGGAGGGGCTCCGAGGCGGGGGAAGGGGCGGGAGGGCCGAGCGGAAGGTCGTGGCGCGCAGCCCGCAGCCCTGCAGGACCCGCTCCGCTGCGGGACCCGCTCCCCTGCAGCACCCGCCGCCGAGACACCGCCGCCGCTGGCGGGGAGGAAGGGGCGAGTCTCCCCAGAGCCCGCTTCGCCCCTCGGCCTTCCTTCCTAGGCCCGGTGCCGGAGAACGGGGGGGGGGGGGGGGGGGGGTGCCGTGCCGTGCCGGAGGGGCGCGCGGAGCCTCGCGGGTCCCCTCAGGCTCGGGCTCGGCGGTGCCCGGGGCGGGCGAGATGTCAGGCTGAGCGGGTGTGAGCGCGGGGGTGGGGTCGGCCGTGCCCGGTGTGTGTGCGTGCGTGTGCTGGGACCGTCCTCTCGGCCGTGCCGCCGCATCCCGCCCATGCTGATTGTGCGTTCCCGGAGCGCCGAGCGGGACAGCAGCGCTCCGAGCTGCCGCCGCCTTCCCGCCGCCATCCCCGCCCGGCCCGGCCGCGGCGCGCAGGTGGGTGGCGGCCGCTGCGGGGAGGGGGACGCGGGAGGCCGGTGGGAGCGCGGGGGGAGGGGCGGCTGGCGGGGGGCTGCGGGTGGCTGGCGGGTCGCGCTGCTCCCGCCTCGCCCTGGGCTGCAGCGTGCCGGGGCGGGGGCTGCCTCCCGCCGGGCCGGAACGGCGCGCTGGTCGGGGTCAGGCTCCGCGGCGTGCGGAGGTTGTGTTCCCGCGGCTCAGCCTGCGAGCGGAGTCCTCACAAATACCTCCCTTCTCTTTTGTCTCCCGGTGTTTAAAGAGCTCACGGCACATGGGGACTCAACTGCCCGAGATGCAGCCGAGGCTGCTCATCCTGTAGTAACTCCATCATTTCAGCATCCCCTGCACCTCGTTCTGCTGTCGCTGTTTGTGAACGGCTGTTCATTTTCTGTGCTAGAGTGAGGGCTGATGCACACAAGTACATGCTTGAGGTGAAGACTTTTATCCAGGCTCCTCACCAGAATTCACAGTTTAATTCCTGTTTTCGTGGGAAAGACGTTTAAAGACAAATAAATAGAAATAGTTTTCGTAGGTTTTAAAACTCAATGTCTTCAGATGTTCACATGTAGATACAGGTTTATCTTTCAGTGAGAGGAACATTCTTCACTAGAGGAACAAGCTGCTGAACCTTCTGGGTTCTTTTTTCCCTCAAAACGGGCTTCTGTGGTAGGATATTTCTTTATATATCGCATTTATATGCAGTAAATGTTGCACATTTCCCTTAATTGTGCACATCCCATTTTTTTAAATTATTTTTTTAAATTCTGTGGATTTGCTTACTGCCTCATAGGGTGCATTTTCTGCGTTGGGGTTTAGTTTACAAGATATCTCTGTTTGTTTATGCCTAATAGGGATTTTTCTTATATTTTTGTGTCCCTAGGTGCTGGTGGCTTCATTTAGAGGGTTGGTTCTGACGAAGCAGAGACACGAGGATTGAGTCCGTTTCACACAGAGCTACAGCTCTTCTCCAGTATTTTGTTTCCTCCTTCCCATTTCTACCACCACGTCGGGGAGGACAATTGGGGAATTATTTTAATAGCCATTTACTCCCCTTTTCCCCCTCCACCCTCAGAAATCTGCCCGGGTCCCTGGGGCACCCGCTAGACCCAGTCCATTGCAGGACGAGGAGAACGCCATCATCATCGTCATCATCATCCCTGCTCGGGAGTTGCCTTCCCTGCCGCCCTGCCGGGTCGGTAGAGGGTGACCCGGGAGAAGGGGAACCTGGCAAGGCCCAGGAGCCAGAGCGGCAGCAGCGACACGGCGAAGGGAGCGCCCGTCTTGGGTGTCTGCTCCTCGGCGCCTTCCTCGCCCGCTCTCCGGTGAGTCCCGAGGGTGCCGGTCATCGGCGCCGCTGCACCGGGGCGGGGGCTCTGTGCCCAGCCCGGGCACCGCTGGAGGGGCCGCTCGGCGGGACGCGGCTGATGCGGGAGCAGACGCGTGTTTGCTGGGAACGCGGGGCGGGGCGGTGAAAGGCTGCGGGGATAAACCGCTCGGTAGCAGCGCAGCTGAGCTGAGCCCCGGGAGCGGCATCACCTGCGTGCCAGCGTGGGCTGCCTTAGGGGGATGGATGGTGCCAGCACCGTGCCAGCGTGGGCGGGGGTGTGTGTGATGCTTTAGAGGGATGATCGCTGCCAGCCGCTCCCGGCCAGGGTGGGGACACGCAGGCGAATGGCAGCGGTGAATGCACTCCCCTGCCCGCTGGCTTGCACTCCAAGGGGGTGAATTCCTGATGATGCTGTCAGAGGTGTGCATGGCTTCCAGCAGCCTGCAGTGACTCCACATTGCATGCAGCCTGTGTGGAGGGTGGATGCTTGTGCAGCAGCACTGGGCAGATTGTGCTGCAGCTGCTCAATATATTATATAAAATGCTTTTTAGAAACATGGGTTTTTTTCCAGATTCATTGGTTTTAAGAAAAAGTGTTACTTCCAAAGATTCTCAGTTACATGAGTCTTTAGGAAAACTAGTGTCTGGTAGGTGGGAGAGGAATTTTTCTTGAGGGTGTCCTTAAGCATCATCACAGGGCAGTGGTGTCAGGAATGAATTGATTTATCTTGGGTTTATTTTTCTAAAGCAGTGGTTCAGGAGATCAGTTTTTATCCCTTTATATGTATCACTGTGGGTTATATTAATCATCTATACATATTTCCTTAAGGATTTCTTTAGATGATCATCATTGTGGTATCTTTGTGGAAAAAAAAATACAATTTTTTGTGCTTTCTACTTGAAGCAAGCGTGAACTGTTTTCAGAGCAGCTCTCCCCATGACTTAGGAAGTCATATATTTAGTACTGCTCTCTTAAGACGAGACACAGACTTCAGTGACAGCACATGCTGGGTCATATGCTGGGTCATGCCAGATGACCCTTCATTAGCTATTTAACTGCTGCCTCAGCCTGGCTTGAGGATTTAGATGTGCCTTGAGGTATTTCCTAAAGGAGGTGGTTTAGCAGCATCTGCCAACTGTTCTTAGGTCTCCAGAGTCTTGAGGTGTGGCCTGCAAAGCAGCATTCTAGAAACTGTTCTGGTGGTAGAGACCATTGGTTGATGAAAGTGTGTGCTCAGTTTCAAGCCTTAGGTAATTTCAGAATAAAAATATAAAGCAGCATTGCTCTCCTAATAGCACAGCTCTGGAAATCCAGGGCTGTGTGTTATGATAAATGTGAAGGTGCTGTGTTTGTGGAGAGGGGCTGTTGTGCCCAGTGCTCCCATTTCCCACGTGTCAGTGGCCTCCTCTGTCCTGCTCGCATCCGTGAGGTTTTGATGGTGGGTCTGAGCTGTGGGGGGTGAAGCTGCCTGGAGGGATGCTGAAATGAGAGGGTTCTGCTAGCTGCTGACATCCATGCAGCTGCCTTAGCTGCAGAGTGCTCTGTAACTGGGGTAGAGGCTGAGCTCAGGTCTGGAAGAGGTGATGTTGGGAGGGGCTGGTGGCAGTAATTGTTGCACCAACCTGCTCCCCAGGTTGCCCTGTAGAACACCAGATCACAACAGAGTACTGGTGATCCCTAGATCACACTGATTCCCAAGGCTACCATGAGTCCATTTCCAGAAAGAAAAAAACCCAGACCAGCCTGGTGGTGTTAACCCAGCAAGGTGCTCAGTTGCAGCTGCATGGAGGGGCTGTGGAATGCTCCTTTTGAGCACCAGGATCTCCTGTGTTACAGGATTGCCAGCAATACACATATGGATCACTGTCTCACAATAACTGATTTCTTCTCTCAGCTCAGGGGCAGTGCATCATAATGA
The DNA here is from genome assembly GCA_013401355.1 of Ceyx cyanopectus. Lineage (NCBI taxonomy): Eukaryota > Metazoa > Chordata > Aves > Coraciiformes > Alcedinidae > Ceyx > Ceyx cyanopectus. The sequence continues at coordinate 87,873 of VYZU01029774.1, read as the reverse complement.
GAAAGAGACTAGTGCATTTTCCTCCTACTTAGGGTGCTGAAGACAGGACAAGGACTGGATCTGGGAGGTCTCTTCCAGCCTCAGTGATTCCTGGGGACAGGATCCCTAAGGTGCTGTTTGTGCCGAGAAAAAGGCATGGTCCCCAGAGATTTCCACCTCTCTTCAGACAGCCTGATGGGCTAACTCCCTGCTCTGCCAATAAAACATGTTAGTGTTTGATAGCAGTAGAAGAACAGCACAGTGAATGCTTTTGTTAGGACAGCTGCTGAAGGTGGATTATGGATTCAAGGAATGCAGGAGGGAATACATTTGCATCCGATGGGAAGGAGGAAGCTGCTGTGTGAATGCCAGAGTGAAGCAGGGCTGAAGCAGTACAGGGATGCCACAGCTCAAACTTGGGGTGAGCATTCTGTTCCCTCTGTACGTGGCTGAGACCCTGCAGGGTGTGTTTCTGAAGCAGCTGCCACAGTCTCTGTTTCCTATCATAGAGCTTTTACTTGGATGACACCTTTTTACCTCCCCTGTTCTGTTTTATTCATGTGAGTTTATGGATATTTTTCATTTCATACTCTATTGATGAGCTATTGAAAGCTTGTAGGTGTATTGACTGCAGTAGCTTTGAGTGAAAACTACATTTCAATGGGTAATCTGAAGGCTTCTAAACATCTGTTCTTCCCCTTGTAACCTACACGGGGTTCTCTTGAAATAGGAAGTGTTCCATGCACACACTCATTGTCTGAGGCTGCCTTTTACAAGGAAATGGGTGCAGATGAGTTGGTTTGGGGAAAAAAATTCTGTTGTATCCATCTTGAGAGCTTAATGCTCTTAATTGTCTGACTGCACAAGGCAGGTTTCCTTCTACAGACCATTTCCTTCAGCGGGTGGGAGGGATCATTAAGATGTTTGGGTTAATAGGCTAAATTGCAGGTTTTGTGATCTGTGAGATGTCTAGCACAATCAAAATATAGATTATAAATAGAGGCTGGAATTGTTAAGTAGATTCTGTTCTTGGGAGCAGAATGTTAGTGTGAAAATGGTACTTCTCAAGGTGGGAGAAAAAATGGGTTGGAGGCCAAGGAGCCCATAGTTACTGGTTTCTTAGTCTCCACCTTCAGGCATGGGGATGTTACCTGTCTAAAGAGATGTATTCTCATACAACTTGCGAGATTTGGAGGAAAATAGGCATAGATTGTGAGGAACATGAGTATCACCCAAGGCATTTTGACGTGCCTGCTGGATTAATGTGCTGATTGAGATGTCTGGATGGTGCCTCTGGATCACGCTGTGGCTCCTTTCAGAAGCAGGAGAAAGATGGGGGTAGAGTATACCTGTTTTTCTTCTTGTTTTGCTTATTTGTAAGGCAGAAAGTGCTGAAATGGCAGCCAGGGAGAGCTCACATCAGTCTCACAGCTTGAAGGGGGTGGAGGTGGGGCTGTGTAGAAACCAGACTTGAGGAAAAATGGAGCAGATCCCTATTGGCAAAGAAATCAAGAGTTAGCAGCAAGCAAACATGGGGAGGAGGTTGCTGGAGAGAAAAGACTTGTCTCGTTTCACCACTCTTAGAATCAGTACTGAGGGGGGCTAAAAAACCCCCCCCAGAGCCCTGAAGAGGCTGAAAAAGGGAATGTCTTCCCCTGGTAGCCTGGGTTTGGTGATGCCAGATGTACCTGGTTGGGTGTTGGGATTTTTATGCACTGTGTTCTATGGGTGTTTTTCACAAGGCAGGCCAAGCTGTCAGGTGGAGCCTGTCTTCAGGAGCAGGTAGCTGGGGCTGTTTGGTCTCCTGTCATGCAGACAGCTGCAGTAAAGGTCAGCTGAGAGGCTGTCTGGGCTGTGCTGTGACAAAGCTGTTTGTGAAACACAGCTTCTCAGCCCTTAGCTGGAATTCCATGCAGAGAAATCCATTGGATGGCAGCAGCTGGGCAGGGTTGGCAGTGCCAGCCATTGCAAGCCCCACCTCACCCTTCCTGCTTTCAGCAGCTTTGGAGCAAAAAGAGGCTTTTTGGGATATTCCAATATATTCTTTACCCCCTCCCATGCCCATTTTTTTTCAGGGAGCAAACTCTCCATTTTCTACTTTACCTTGAGCATCTTGGGTGCTGCCAAGGGCTGGTCTGTGGCTGTGGCTGCCAGTCTCTAGCTGCTGCTTGCAGTGCCAGCTCCTTTGCTCCAGAGCTTTATTGTTCCTCAATTACCAGAGCAGGGCAAGGAAAGTTACACTTTGCTTATTGCCATTATGGTTCTCAGCACCAGAAGGAAAAATGGAGAAATGGCCACTTTAAATTTTACCTTCTTGTTAAGAACAAGCTGTAGTAACATAAAAAACTTGGTTTTAAATGAAACAAACAAAAAAACCCATCTTGTTCCAGTGGTTGTAGCAAAACAAGCCTTTTGTCCTGAGACCTGCTGCAGAAATGAAGATTATTTATAGTATTAAAGAAAGCAGTTGTACACCTGTATTCTGTCTGCATTATCTGCTCACTCCAGGTCGTTAGGGCTACCAGACAAAACTGTTTCTACCCCAGAGTTCCATTCTGTTTGAAACTCCTGTAAGCTGTAGTGGTGAAAACAGTGATTTCTGCCTCTTTATTGTAACATGAAAGTCCACAGTGTGTCACAGAGAACAGCTGGTTTTCTCCAGAATGCCTTTTCCCAACGCTCTGCTGCTTTATTTATTTATTCAGTATAAATGAGTGCTCCATTAATGCACCTGCAATTTATTGTCAGCTTTTAAAATATTTTAATATATAGCCAAAAATAGCTCAAGTTCTCTGTTTTTAAAGCAAAAGGAGCAGTGCTTTCTGTTATCATGTCTAACCACTGACATTTTTCTGTTTGTCCTTCAATTTTTTCTGTTTTTGGTGCTGATTTAGTGCTGCTTCTGTATAAAGATGATGAGAAAAAAACGGAGCAAGAGTCAAACTTCAGTTTTGCTTTAGGTTACATGTATAATGTTGTGTTGACGTTGTGTTGATGCTGTTCTGCTGTTTATCCATGATTGTGTGATGAGAATGCTGCATGCATTTCACAGAAGATGTGAAGTGTCTGTAAGAGCCAAGCAGTCTTGAAATACCTCTGTGAAAATTCTGTTTGAATGGATTGCTTCCTTTCCTCTGGACTGCTTTTTTAACATGAGAATTTGGCACACTCATGTCTTCCATATATGGTGGGAAGGGATAGATCAGGTCTGTCACCAGAGTTCCAGCAGTACCTAGGAGAGAGGCTGAGTTATTTCCCATTCCAAGGAGCTACCCCAGTCATGAAGTTGACACTCTGGCCTTCAGAGTAGCCACTCACAGTGTGGGTCTCTAGCATTCTTCTTGGTGCTCCCAGGAAAGGAGGTGCTGCTGTTATCAGTCATTAGATCCAGCGTGTGTCAGGGCTGGTTGCATCCCCCAGGGTGGGGACTGAGACCTGCTCTGTAGCATTTACTTCCCACTGAGTGTAAATTCCTGTGTTATTTCTACTTTTCCACCTGGAGGCTGGAAGTTGCATTCTGTTGGAAAGGGCTGACTGGTCCAGGGGGGGTAGGACTCGGTGTGTCAGCACAGGCTGGGGCTGATCTGTTGGAGAGCAGCTCTGGGGAAAGGAACCTGGGGGTCCTGGTGGCCAGGGGGGACCATGAGCCAACAATGGCCCTTGTGGCCAAGCAGGCCAATGGATCCTGGGATGCATTAGGAGAAGTGTGGCCAGCAGGGCAAGGGAGGTGCTTCTTCCCTTCACTCTGCACTGGTGAGACCCCACCTGGAATACTGTGTCCAGTGCTGGGCACCCCAGTTCAGAAAAGACAGAGATTTACTGGAGAGAGTCCAGCACAGGGCACCAAGATGATTAGGGGAATGGAGCATCTCCCTGTTGAGGAGAGGCTGAGAGAGCTGGGGCTCTTTAGCCTGGAGAAGAGGAGACTGAGGGGGGAGCTCAGCAGTGTCTGTCAAGATGTTCAGGGCAGTGTAGAGAGGATGGAGCCAGACTCTGCTCAGAGTCATCCCGTGACAGGACAAGAGGCAATGGGAGTCAGTTGGAGCACAAGAGGTTGAGGGGAAACACAAGGACAAACTTGTTCCCCGTGAGGGTGGCAGAGCCTGGCAGGGGCTGCCCAGGGAGGTTGTGGAGTCTCCTGCTCTGGAGACATTCCAGACCCCCCTGGATCTGTTCCTGGGTGACTTGGTCTAGGTGCCCCTGCTCTGGCAGGGGGCTGGACTGGATGGTCTAGGTCCCTCCCAAGCCCTGACATGCGTGATGCTGTGGCTGACTGCAGGAGCCCGTGTAGTCTGACAGTGTCCTCTTGCCCCCAGGCAGAGCAGCCAGGACCCGTGCAGGATGTGCAGCTCGGTGTCTGCCAGGCTGTGGTTCCTCACCGACCGCCGCATCAGGGAGGACTACCCCCAGCAGGAGATCCTGCGCGCGCTCAAGGCCAAGTGCTGCGAGGAGGAGCTGGATTTCCGCGCCCTGCTGATGGACGAGGTGGTGCTGACCATCGAGGATGGCTCCCTTGGTGAGCATGGCAGTGTGCACAGGGGGCTGGGCACAGGGTGGGGACGTGGAGTGTCTGTGGTGATGAATTCCAGGTGTGCTGGGGTCTAACCAGGCTCTGATCACTTGGATGTGCAGCACCCACTGACAGTCAGACAAGTTAACTGTGCCAGGGAGGAGCACGGTGTGAGCTCTCTGATTGCAGGACAAGGACTGCAGGGTCTCCTGAGTGAAGAAGAAACTGTGGATATTCATTTTGCATAAATATTTGAAATGTACAGCTCGTATTTAAGAATTTCAGGGGGACTTTCTTCTGCTGCTCCAACACACTTGCATAAAGCACAGGGATTTTGAGTGGACAGCACAGAATGAGGGGGTGGAGGCCCTGAAGTGACACAGCTACAGCATGCTGTGTACAGATATGTAGTTACATACACGCCAGAAAAGAACAGAGCTGAAAAACAAACTGTGTGCATCAGAATAACTGGAACTGGTTTTAAACTAAATCATAAGGTGTCACTTGTAAGATTTCTCTTCTCTTTTCCAATTGGACTTTTTTTTTTCCTGTGGTGAATAAAAAGGAAAAGCAAGACATTAGGGTGTTAGGAATGTTAAGTAGAATGATGCTGTAGATAATGAGCTGTGTTATAGAAAGAATATGAATACCACCAATGGCAAGCTAGCTGACATCTAGTTGTTGTTTTTTTCCCAACTTTTCATTTGTATTTTATAAAAGGAGGGAGGCTGCAGTATTGTTTTGTACATTTACCTTTTCCATTTCTCTTTCCTGTATATCAGTAAAACAAAATTATTGGAAAGCCAGGGAAGAAATAAATTTCTGGAAGTTGTATTAGAATAATTCAGTGTGGGAAGCAAACAGAAAAGTACTCTCAGCCCTGAGGAAGAGGTTGCCATGTGATCTTTCCCCCTGTGATCTTATCATTTGTTCCTTGGTGGGGAATCTGTGTAGGAGGAAAATCTTAAAACTGAGTCTTGGGAAGAACTCCAGTCAAAATTTGTACCTTACAGTTGCATGAATCAATCAATCAAGCATGAAATGCATGGGAAAATGGGATATTGTAGATTATTCTCAAGACATCTTCTTGTCAAGAAGTGAACATCCTACTGTCCTGAGAGCGTGTGTCCTGCAGCTGGGCTGGGCTCAGTGCAGCCTCTGGGGTGCACATTGGGCCCCTCAGCAGCTCTGCAGTTCTGTGATGTTTTCTTCTTCTGCCTGCTCTAGGGGAACTGGATGCAGCAGCCCTGACCTCTGGGCTTCCTGCTCTAGTACATTTTCTGCTCCAAGAGAAAAAGAGCAAGTATGCAATTTGGAACACTCAAACAGGAGTGTGTAGCACAAGAATGAGAAAAACGAAGGAAATTGCCAGAAAGAGAATGCAAAAAAAGCCCCAGATAAACTTATTTTCACACAAAGTGTTTATTCAGAACTCTTCAAAACACAACCTTTGGAAAAGGAATGAGGTGATAATGTTGGAGGATTGTGGATAGGCATTTCCTTATAAATAACTTGGACCAGACAATTCTGGTTTATTTCATTTTTGATGGGTGAGGGTGTGGGAGTTGTCCTAACATCAGTGGATGCATGTGTGGAGAAGAGAGAAGGGTGGTACCCCAGGATCTGACATGGTTCAGGTCTGGTGGGAGTGTGGCCTGAGCTGCCAAGAGTTGAATTCTTGCAGGTAAATCAGTGTAGTGAGTTCTGAGCAGCCCTGTGCCTCGTGTCCCCTTCAGCCTCCTGGAGGACCTGGTGCCTGTGCTGGCTGTGTGTGTAGCTGGGATAATTCATTCAAAAACAGGTTGGCCAAACTGCTGTTTGCAATATGTTATTAGCAGGTTGAGTTGGCTAATCCAGTGGCAGAAACTGACTTTGCCCAGATAATCAACAGCTTTTCTGCTAGGATATCTTGCTGCATCAACTCTGAGCTGTTAAAGATGCTGGGGTGAGTGGGACTGGAGTGGCTTAAAGCACAAAACAGTGTCAGCCCTTCCTAAGACTTCTTGGCTCCTCCTTTGGGAATGTAAAGCCAGAGGTGAGTCTAGATGGGGAATAAAAAGCTCATAATAGTCGTGTCCTTACAAAGCAATACTTTGTGCCTGGCTGGCTGGCTGTTCTGAGTCTGACAGGTGACATCTGAGAATTGGACTTGTAATTATTTTTCAGAGGAAGTGTTTAGAAGATGGGTTGTTTTAACTTAGCAGAGTTTGCTGGTCTGCTGGTGCTGGCATCTGGGTTTCTTCCGAGGGCCTGAAATTTGCAGTGTCATCCCCATTTCATTGAAGTATTTAATCCTGCAAAATGTGCTCTTGTTTCATATGATCTGCCATTCCTTTCTAATTTTGTTACCAACAAATAGGTGTTATTATTGTGGTGATGATGATGATTACTAATCTCACAATGGCTTGGAAATAAACATGGAAGAATCAGGATAGTTGAAAGATTCCTGTAACGTATGGAAGCTGGGGCAAAACAGGCCGTAAGACTGGGTAGCAAATTCAGTGTCCTGGTAAGAAAAGCACTTTACCAGCCAGATCCACGACAAGAGAGGCCTTTTACATCTACCAAAGAACTGCTGTATCAAAATCTCAAAGCTCTTAATACTGTTGAAGCATCTTGAGTGTCTGACAAAATCCATGAAGACTGACTGGTTGTCTAGTTGAGGGGTCCCTGCTCACTGCAGGGGGCTGCACTGGTGACCTTCAGAGGTCCCTTCCAGCCCTGGCCATTCTGTGGTTCTGTGACACTTAGATGTTACTGTGATGAGCACAATAAAACTAATCCTTTTTCAGACAAGGATTTCAGTCTGCCAGTCTGTGGACTACACTGAATGGACAGCACAGAGCTGAGGAGCTGCTTGAGTGAGTGCTGCTCCTCCTGTGCACACCCTGGGGAAGACACTGGTGTCACTGGAGCCATGGGTGGGGGTAGCAGATCAGTGCACAGACACATCCTTAGCTGTGGCTTTTTCTAACCCCTGTGCTTGACTTGGTGGCTTTGGGAGTTTTCTCTTTGTGTAGTTTTAAAATGTAATACTGTGGACACATACTCTTTGTAAGTAATTCATCTGCAGCCACAGGGAGACCGCAGTTTACTAGCCAGGCTTGGGAAGATGTAGGGAAGACAGGAGTGATGCAGTGATGAGGTGGGTAATGCAAAGCTCTCCTGCTGAATAGCAGCTCATGGAGATGCTTACATTCAGGATACATGCATGTCAGTGAGACAGGTGCTGTTTCACCTGTCTGAACATCTGAAGAGGTTGCACTTGTGCCTTGTTCTCTCACTAGTGTGATGAATGTGTAAATGGGTGTGTTTGGTTGTTGCTGTGCTTCTCAGCTGCTTTGGAATGGTTTTTGCTTGGGTTCTGCTGTCACTGTTCATATTCTATCAGGTGCCTTAGACGCTGTTTTCCATGGTTAAGAATGTGTTCAATATTACTTTTGGATGTCAGCATGCAGCACTGGATTTTCTGTTCCTGGATGATGGACAGACCACAGGGTGAGCTACACTCTTAGTTCTGTGGCCAGGCAGGGTGCTGTGCTTGGAGATTTTTTCTTAATGCTAGGTCAGAAGGGAGCACCAGAGAGCCTGACTGAGCTGCTGTGTTAGAGGTGGTCACTTGTTATCATCTGGAATTTAGGAGTTCCAGGATTTCCTGCAATGACCACATATATCTTTAGCTCACTGCTCCAAAAGCAAAGCCATCCAAATCTTAACTCTTAATATTGTTGGGGGTGGCTTTCATTCCTGTATTGTGTCTTTTCATTCTCAATGAAGAAGGTTTTTGATAGTAACAAAAACCAGCATATCAGGTTCTCCCACCAGGATTGTGTGTGTCCCTGGTCCATGAATGATGGCATTTGTTCATTTTCTGTAGACTAAGATGAAAATTAGTACTTGTGTGCCTGAGCTGCTGTCCATCTCTGCTTGTTCTCAGGGAGGAAGGGTAGTTGGTAGTTGCACCTTAAAGATTCTTTAAAGCTTCCACAAAAACTGATTTGGCCCCAGTCATGGGGAGGGGAAATACACCCCAATACATGGCCAGGGCTGTGTTTTCCAGCTGTCTTTCTTCACTAGCTCTGCACTCCAAGGCCAAGCTGCATGTGTGTGATCCACTCCTTTGTGGGGGCACAAACCCTCCTCCCCACAGCCTGTCCCTCTGAAACAGCCTTCATCCCTTCACCACAGCCCTCCAGGCCTGTCAGCTCCCCAGCTGCCAAGGAGGAGAGATGCTGGGTTGGAGTCATGGTGTCAGCATAGGAAGGTAGAGAGAAGCTGCTAATTGATGACTGCAAGTTTTTGAGATGTGCATGTTCATGTCCTGCTTCCTTTTGTTTTTCTGTCAATCTTCCCAGGATCATTCTGGCCTAAGACTGAAATGGTTCTTTGTGCACTCCTCCTTACATGCTGGGGACTGAAGGTGAGGCAGGATTCCAGTGCATGCCCTTTGTGGATGCTTTGAGGTGTACAAGGTCTGTGGCTGCAGGTGAAAGGGGTGCCTATGTGCAAGCTGCATGTCTCAGTGCTTGTCCTGTTTGTGATGCTCGAGCAAGGCTGACAGCTGGGCCTTTGTGCCAGTTCTGCTGCAGACTTTTCTTACCTTGCAGACTGGGAGCCACTGGAGAAGGAATGGTCTGCGTAGGACAGGAGAGCAAGAGCTGGAGAAATTGGTCTGACTTGCTTGTTTCTCTGAAGTTGGAGGTTGGGATAACAGTGACCCTACAGCTGTCAGTGCAGGAAGAAGAGATCTCACTATGGAACATTCTGCAGTCTCAAAATGATGCCATCTTGACAGTTGAAGCTGTGTCAGTCACTGTGATCCAGCCTCCTCTGTTACAGTTGACACTTGGACCAGGCAGATCTGCAGTGAGCTGTTCAGCTTGCAGTAGCTGCAAGAAGTCCCAGGATCCCAGCATGGCTCCCAGCTGGTGTAGACAGCTGCCCTGCTCCCCTGTGCTTGCTGGGCACTGCTGTGGGGACAGGCAGGGGGTGTGCCACTCCAGGGCTGCCTGGCCTGAAGAGTCAGACTGCTGCAGCAGAGTGACTTCAGCTGCCTCAGACCCAGAGCCTTGCTTGAGTGTCTGCAGAAGCACAGACTGGCAGGGGCTGGAGGGAGCTCTGGAGATCAGAGCCCAACCCCTGCCAGGCGACCCAGGGCAACCCACACAGGCACAGGTACAGGAGGGGCTGGAAAGGCTTCAGAGGAGACTCCACAGCCTTTCTGGGCAGCCTGGGCCAGGGAAGAAGTTTCTCCTCATGTTGAGGTGGCACCTTCTCTGCTGCAGTTGATCCCATTGCTCCTAGTTCTGCTGCTGGGCACTGCAGAAAAGAGATTGGCTCAGGGAATTTCCGAAGGAGGAGATAATTTCTTCCCCTTTCTTCCCTGGGTCTTCCAAGCTGCAAGGCATGCAATTAAACCTTTTCCTGAAGAACTTTTAATCTCTTTCATTATTAGAGGCAGTGTTGAGGAGTGAGTGTAAATGACCATTCTGTTACTGAGAATGGATCCAGAGTGGCATTTGATGATGAGATTCCTGTGATTGTGTTGCTGTAAAGTTGAGGAAGAGGAAGGAAAATGTAAATATTTAAAGGGAGGTTCTTAGAGGAATCTATAGAGTAGTTGTATAAAATAACTACAGAGCCTTGTCATAAGCACAGCTTCCATCACCCTACCCCTGCCACTGTGATGAGCTCAGTAGCCCCTCAGTGCTTTTTGTTTCTTTGTAGAAACTGGCTTCCTTTGGGCAGCCCCTGCACAAAGGAGACGTGATGGCAGCACGTTGCTGGTGCTGAGGTAAAAGATTGTTCTCCTGTGTGTAAGCTTGATCTGGCTTGATCAAATCAGATTAAACTCATTGCAAAATCATTTTTTTTGTTTCAATTTTTATGTGTGAAAGCAAGAAGGATAGGATGTGTGTGCAGGCAGCTGGCTGGAGATGCCTCTCAAAGGCACATAGTGGGGTGAAGGCAGGATACAAAGATCCTGCTGGTGAACCTGAAATTCCTCTTGATGACAATCACACTAGTTCAGAGCTTTGATAGGAACTCGACAGACAGACAGCCCAGTGGCTGCTTGTGCAGTGACTATAGCACATGTGCATGCCTTTATTTGTGCAAGGGGCAGCTCTTTGCAATGTTCCCCTCAAAACCAGCCTCCATGGCACTCCAAGTCAGTAACCTGAGCTTTGAGAGCCTTTGCTGTGTTATTAAACATACAGTTGTTGACTTTGACCAACAGCTGCACGTCAGTGTTTAATATCAGTCAATTTAAATGTATCTCCTCCTGAATATTTATTTGTCTTTGAGTTTATGCTACGGAAAATACTTATTTTGTCTAACAAGCAAGCTAGAAAAGCAGATGTTTGATGAGATCTTAAAAAAAAAACCTCATTGGGAAAAGAAGAAATTGACTTTTCAAGATGTTTGAAACAGCATTTTTACCAACACTGTTTTGTTTAATGAATCTTTTGATTCTCCTTTTTTGGCATTTTTCTTCAGAGTTTGTTTACAACACTCCATTTAAAATGCATCTTATCATTTATAGCACTAAAACATCCACGTTTGGGAGTAGCACTAAAATACTGTATATTTCTTTCTGTAGTTCTTTGAATGTATTTTAAGTAGCCTGTGGAAATGTTTGCTGGTTTTTTTTTTTTTTTTTTGTTTTTTTTTTTTAATGTATTTTTGTGTGTTTTGTTTGTGGGTTGAGAAGGCTTAGGGGAGATCTCACCACCTCGTTCCAGTATTTGTGTCTCCAAGGAAGATGGAGACTCATTGTTAACAAGGAGAGGGAGGGTGATGGTGCCAGCAATCCTGGGGAGATGCAGGTGGGACTGGAGGGGAGGGTTGTTCAGTGAGAACAGTCCCAGGGGAATCATCTCCCCAGGGAAGGGTCAGGGCACCCACAGATGCATCAATCAGCTCAGGGTGCTGGGACACCTTGTCTGCACTGTGCCAGGAGAGGCTGGGCTGGGGGATCTGTGAGGTCCCTTCCAGCCTGCTGCTCTGTGCTGCACTGAACACCCTTCTGTGTTCATGAGCACAAATCACTGCAGCTAAGGCTTTAATCAGATTTCACTCTTGTTTCCATGCCTACCATAAACTCCCTTCTTGGAGGAGGATGTTGGTCTGCAATCCATTTGTGTTTGTCATGTACCTCTAACTTCATACTGGGGTCCATCCACTGAGCATCTGTGCGTGGCTCTGAAGAAGGTGCTTGTGGTTGGGCACTGTAAAATGCAGGCAGTGGGTTGTGAGTGGAAATACAGCTCAAACCCTGATTTAGTGAGGTAAGCACAGTCATCTGGGCTGCATCCCCACTGTGCCCAGAAAGGACCAAACCCATAGTTAGCTTGGTGTTAATAAACTGGTGAATCTCTAAAAATTCAGTGCTTAGCTGCACTTCAAAGTTAAGCTCTGTGAAATAAAATGGTATTTAAAATACTATATTGTACTGCATTTCACTCAGTTTGTGGATGTGGCTTACACTGGTTTTACAAGATAGGTAGTGTAAGGTTAAATTGATATTTTTCAGCAGACTTTTGAGGCATACAGTAGTGTTTTGTTAATGTTAAATGTGCTGTTAATTATTGCTAAATTCTGCCACTCTCTTGGCAGAGATTTTCAGGGTTTGAAGATTTCAGAGGTTCAGTTCTGTTTGACAGGGAGCTCATGTCTTGTGAATGCCAGCAACCTGCTGTTACAAGTTTAGGGCATTTCCCTTCTGAGCTTTAAACTTGCTTTTGTATGGCAATTAGGATGAAACATATCGAATTCTCTGCAAGCAAAGAGTAATTATTAAACACTTCAGAGCATTAACACACATATTATGCAGTGTCTCTTGGCTGACAGAGAGCAGGAGGATGAATGAACCAGAAATAGCAGTGTTTGGAGAAAGGAGTGAGTAGGTTTGTAGGAAAATCCAGTCATGTTGTTGTTAGAACAACCAAGTAATTGGGGAAAAGCAGGCAGCAAAAAGTGGTGTCCTCAGGATCCAAGGGAAGGTTTTGTGATGGAAGGCTGGCTTGTTTTCCCCACTGGAAGTCGGAGCCTGCTGGCTGACTGTTCATGTGGGAAACACTCAGCTCTTTGGGAGGATGGGTGGGTGAGTAAATTGGTGTAATGAAGCCAAAAGGGCTGGAGAATTCAAGGTTAGCATGCAGAAATATATATATATATATATACACAGTATACAGAGCTGTGAGGAAAATCTGACTGGCGTTTGTGGGAGTTCTCAGCTCCTGGTAACTCCCCTGGGAATGTGATGGCAGCTGCTGTATTTCAGGGCTTTTCTGACCTGGATTCAGATGTTATCCTTTGGGATGCTCCACCTGTGGTGACCTTTCATTATTCCACTCGTGTGCTAGGCCTGGTGGGACTGCATTCCACATTCCAGGTCTGGACCTGCTTGAGACTGAAACACTTCTTCCTGCTGTGTCTTACTCACTACCTCAGAGCAGTTGCCATGTGTTAGGGAGCTTGTCCAAACAGAGGCAGGCACTGAAGTGGTCTCACTAGGGCAGAGGAGAGAGGGAGGAGAACCTCCTTTGACCACAGGGAATGTGAGTAACTCACTACTCCTGTTCTGAAAGTAGGATGGTCCTACACTGCAGAGGAAAGAGAGTTCATCTCCATTTAGATGAAATTAATGTATGCATTAATGGGCACATGGCAGTGGATAAATGTTATCAGCCTGCTCAGCAGTAATGGCTGTTAACTTGGTGCTTAGCTGCTGGGCCTGAGGTGAGCTGCTGAATGCAAGTTTGTTCTCAAAGGGCACAGCCTGGCTCTGCTTTTTGCTGCCATAAAGCTGCTTCTGTCTGCAGCTCTGTGTTGCTGGGAGACTGCAGCTCCTTCTTATGGTGCACGTCAGGAGTAGTGATTCAAATTACACATTTCATTAAGTAGCTGTTTTCTGTGTTTGTAAACTGCCTTCTGTGAGGGAGAGAGTTGTTTTTATCTTCTGAATCCAGACCAGGAAAAAAAGAATATTGAATGTGGAACAAAAGGTCAGCTAGTTGTGTTGATGACACCCCTGCATTTCCATGGCAGGGCAGGAGGCTGTGTTCTGACTGCATGCACACCAGTGTGGCAGGTGTGGTGCAGGAGTTCAGCAGAGTCTGAGGTGAGGCACATGAGCACCTCTTCAACCAGGCCCTGTGGTTCAGAACTTCAGCATGTGGTGTGACCTCAGAGCACCAGAGCAGCTCCTGAGGGCTTCTGTACTGGAGAGCTGCAGTGTTGGTTCCCAGCCTGGCAGGGGTCTGCAGAACAGCAGTCCTTTCTCTGGTGGCTGCTGCAGTTTGTGCATCAGGACAGCCATGCAGTCAGTGACCTAAAGGAGCAAATGCACGTGTGAGGTGGAATCTAAGAAGGGAAACCCCTTTGCTGAATGTCTGCTCCTTTGCTGGCTAAAGGAGCCCCCGTCACTCCCATCCTGCTTTGGGGTTTAATCAGTGCCTTCTCTTTAATCTTGCTGGATGTGTGGATGGGATGTGTGTGCAGCCTGCTTGCTGAGGCAGTCATGTCAGCTGCAATGCGGCACTGCTTGGTGCTAATGAGGTGAGCAGACACAGAACCAGCCTGCTGGGGTTTTCTGTCTGCACACTTCTGGCAATGGGGGCTGGAAAAAGGGGATTTCTGTTGGATATGACTCTGGTTTGGCCTTTCCAAAGTGTGGTTCTTTGTCCTCCTGAGGACCAGGCAGCATATTTCCACTTCCATTTTGGGAGTAGGTTGCTGCTTTGTTGTATTTAAGGCAAGCTCTGAAACGCATCCTGGTTGGGAGAAGAAAATGAGGAGGTATAGAGAGGGAGATACCCTCCCCTTTTCTCTCACACCCCCCCATTTAATTCAAATGCACCTTGAAATTAAATTTATCCCTGGTGGTACCTGTCTTCAGGATGAGTAGATGCAAATTTGTGTTCGAAAAGGGACATCTTTGGAATAGAGCTAATCAGGTTAGATCTGAATAGTTAGAGCTGGCCTTTCATGAGCATGACAATGCAGATACATGTGTGACGACTCAGCTCCTGTTCCTCCTCTTTCTTTTAACCCTTGTGGTGCTAACAGCAGTGTGAGCTGTGATCTTATGCTGGTCAGAAAGTAAAACTTTGGATGTAAGGCAAATAAAGTCCTCGTTTTTTCTCATCCTCAGATGCCAGACTCTCTACCTTGAGCTTGATGCCTTCCCATCCAGCCCTGTTGTGTTCCCATTCCTGCAGCCTGTCTTTCAGTGTCTCTTTTCAGAGACACAGTCTGTAGAACTAAAGGTCATGATTAAATTCTACATTGATTTCTGGGAGCAAAGCTGGCTTTCCTTATACTTCTTAACATCACAGGGTACCACACTGTTAGCTGATAAAGTAATTTCTGAGTGCTTAGTACCAGTGAGATTGTTGAAATTATCTGTGTTAAAAGTACTGCTGTGTGTGTGTGTGTGTGCGTGTGTGTGGTGGGAATTGTGGTTTTTTTTGGGGGGTTCTAAGGGTCCTACCTCATCTGTGTTGCTATGGCAGTATGTTGTGTAACGTGGTGCCCCAAACAGGTGGGACTGGGCAGGAGCTGTGTCCTGTAGGCAAGAGCCAGCAGTGGGAGGCAGGACCCTCCTGATGGGGATATGGTGTGCAGCTAACAGCCACAGGAAGGGGAAGGGTCCCAGGACTATGTTGCTAATACAGCCTGTTGTTTGTTCAGCCCTGGCTGGAGTGTGTCCAGTGTGAGACAGCAGAGCTGCCCAGGGGCCTGTGAGGAGAGCTGAGCAGTTGCAGTCTCACCCTGCTGTGGTCACAGCAGCGTTTCCTTGCCCGTGTCCCTTCTGCTGGAGGTGGTGTACCTGATGTGTTTGTCTCCTCAGGACTGCTGTGTCCCTGCTGCCGAGGTGGTGTGTCTGACGTGTTTGTCTCCTCAGGGCTGCGGGTGAATGGGGAGCTGGTGACTGCTTACCCCCAGGTGGTGGTGGTGCGTGTCCCCACGCCCTGGGTGCAGAGCGACAGCGACATCACGGTGCTGCGGCACCTGGAGAAGATGGGCTGCCGGCTGATGAACCGTCCCCAGGCCATCCTCAACTGTGTCAACAAGTTCTGGACCTTCCAGGAGCTGGCTGGCCATGGGGTGCCTCTTCCAGACACTTTCTCCTATGGTAAGGGCTCTGGCTCAACTCCTGCGGTGCCAAAGGCAGGAGCCGGGATCTGGAGATCCGCAGAGTGAGGCAGCTTGGGCTGGTCCCACAGAGAAGGTTTCAGTAAACAGCAGGAATCAGTCACACACTCAGCTTCTGTTGCTGATGGGCTGTGGTGCTTCAGGAGGAGCACTTGAGCTGTGCAGCCTCCCAAGCAACTAACTTGGGCTCTTGCTACTAAAAGACTTTGAACACTTGCTCAGAGCAACAGGTGAGAAAGTGGGGAACCAACTGAAACAGGACATCATAAAACTCTAGGCTTTGGTAAAACCTGGAGGTAGATTACACTTCTGTATTGATAAAAAGATATGCAAATATATTAGTTATTGTAAAAGGTCAAAAGAGTACAAGCACTCGTGTTCAAGTTCTAACAATTGATTGGGGTTTGTTTCCCACCAGAACAGTTAATTATTGATGTCTCCTGTGCCCTCATCTGGAGTCTGTGGTTCCCGACAGTGCTAGACCAGAGGAACTTTTTCAGCTACAAATTTTTGCTTTTAATTACAATAGATGAAAGAATTGAAGATAACTCTCAGCCTTCCTTTCCTTCTTGGGAAATACCAGTGTTTTCCTTCCTTTTGTGTGATTGCACCTGTAGGCTTCTGGAGTGGGAACTTGACAAAAGGACAAACAAACTTGACAAGAAGACAAACATGGTTTTCCATCAGTTACTCTGAAAATGCATTTGAGGGGAAATGCCCTTTCTTTATAGTTGTGGTTGCTCTATCACTCTGAGAAAGGAATGAAGTCTTATAATTTTTAGAGGGAAGGGGGCACATGAATGATGGGGTGTTTGCAGAACATGTCTTGTTTGTTCATAACTCCTTGCCACTTCTTTTAATGCTTGCCTCTGGAATTTGACAGAAGCATGACTTACATTTATATATATATATATGTATATATATATGTATCTTTTTTTAACACAAGTATGAAGCTGACTTTGCCAAGAAAAACAGGATGTGCTGAATGCCATGTTATTCCATGACACTCATAAAGCTCCATGGCAGGGTAGTGATGGCTGCTGCTGGCTCTGTGACCTGTGTCTTGGCTTGATTCTGTGCTGCACTGCATATGCTGCTAGAGGAGCTTCATCCCTTTGTCTGCTGACTTTCACTTCTGTATTTCTTGTACTGTGGTCAGCCTTCTGTGAATTGAACTCACATAACATTGAAGTACCAACCATAATCATGTGGATGGTCATGAAAAGCTGCTCTCTGAGGTCCTTACAGATGCCATGAGATGAAAAGGTTGAAGAACTACTTCAGGAAATAGGGAGAGTGAGATGCAGCAGGTTTAAGCCTTGGAAAGGGGGGAGGAGGAGTGCTCAGATTTGGGTTGTTCTGCTCTCTGAATTATGCCTGGTCTCTGTTCCATTTTGCTTTCCTGGTTGGTAGCTTGGATGGAACTGTTACTAGTATTATATATTTGAAAAGGTGCAAAGGATAAACTGGAGCAAGGTGGTAGAATTGGGGCCCTCAGATTTGGAGGACTGGATTGAGCTTTCTGGGGCTTTGATCAAGAGACTTTGTCAGCCTGTGCCTCCATCTCAAAGGAAGCAGCAGTCGGTATCCCCCAGATCACAAACACCTTCAGAGCCCGACCGTGCTCCATGGCCCAGTCCTGCTAACTGCTGCTGTCCAGGCTGTGAGGGTGGGAGGATGGCGTGGCAATGACACCCCCAGGCTGACCACACCAGATTGGTGGGACATAATGCTGTTGGTTTTCTTTTTGCCAGGTGGTCATGAGAATTTTGCCAAAATGATTGATGAGGCGGAAGTGCTGGAGTTCCCCATGGTGGTGAAGAACACGCGGGGGCACCGAGGTGGGTGTGAGGCCAGGCTGAGGACAGGAGTCTGCTCAGCAGCCTGCTTCGACAGGTTGTCACGCCACAGGGCTGATGAGCAGGTCTGTGAGGTGGTGGGTGACTCTGGCCCAGCTCAACTCTGCCATCCTTCCACTGGCAAATCTGAGCAGGTTGCAGCACTGGAAGCAGCTTCAGTAGAACCCAGTCCTGCCACAGCAGGGGGATAGGGGCTCCAAACTGCAGCCCACTTGTGGCTCCTGGGGAGACCTTTCAACTGGGAAAATGGAACTTTGGGCCTTAAGGGAGTAGAGAGAAGCCTGGATGGATTCTAGGGGTATTTCTAAACAGGCACGAGAAGTGGAGTCTCAGTTCGTTCGGTCTTAATGGGGCTTGTTTTCTAATTGACTCATGTCTGTAATTAGGATTCTGATTTCAGTCAACTCTCTTGTGTTGTTTGTCAAACTGGATCTCTGCTTTTCAGTAACAAGTCTCTGAGAGTGCTGGTGATAACACAGCAGATTCAGGTTAAATTGTTCTGTTATCAGTCTTCTGTTTTTATTGATGAATATGAAAGGATACATAAGTTTTGTTTCATGTTAGATAGTGATCTACTAAAGGAAAGCAGGTTTAAAATCAATTTCAGAGGTTATTTGTGCAGGAGGTTTCACTGTTTTTAATTTACTTTCATAAATACTAGAAGTAAAAGAGACTGAAATGGAAGTTTAAATACATAAACCAGCAGTTACCCTAACTAAAAGCAAACCAAAAGAATACCACTTCTTGCTGCTTATTATCTGTCTGTTTCTTCCCATCCTGTGCTGTTCTTGTGCATCTCTTCTGCTGGGATGAATGTTTCTGTAGCCATGTAGTAAATTTCAGGAACTGAAGCTGGATGGATCTAGATGGGCTATTTTTACTTGGATTCATTTGTTACATGAATTAGCATTTACTCACACACATTGTTTTGTTGATGTAATGGAAGAGTGAGAGCAAAAGACTGGGGCAGAGGAAGATCAGTCCTGCTTCTCTTGGCACTAACACCTGTTTATATGGTTTGGAAGTACTGGTGGAGCTCTGAAGCCAAGTTGGAGTTTGACTCTGCAGCAAGCTGAGGCAGTAGATTTAACTTGACACTGCGTCCTGTTTAGATCTGCTCCATAGTTAGAGTTTGCTGCTGTTGACTTTCTTCTCCCTTTTTTAGCCAGAATTCATAAATCTCTGTTTACACTTCAAATTCCAGGCATTTTAATGCAAATTATTGCACAGTACTTATCCTTTCACTTTGAGTTGGGGAAGCTTTTTCAAATTAATTGAAGAACAGCTATTTGCAAATTTATCTTAAAAAGCCCCAGCCAAACAACAAAACAAACAGGGAAATATCGTCATGAGTGCTGGCTGATGAATAAAGTTATGCTCTTCTAGGCCCATTTTCTGCCCAGTTTGCTGCTGCAGCAAATGTGCCAGTCTTATTTTTGCCAAGATGTCATGATGCTGCATAATTCCCAAGAACTCAGCGGTTCTTCTCTAAGGCCTCCCAGTGCCTGTAGAAGAGCTGAGGTTGAGAATGGGGAAAAACACATGAAGGTTCTTTGCTTTCTTGTAATGATTCTTTAGCTTATATTTGTGATGCCTTCTGTGGTGAGAAATTCCGTGTTCTTCAGCAGTGTTCTGTGTTAGGAGACCTTAAATCCTGATGAAGCAGAGGCTGCTCCACTTGGGCTTGGAAGCACTCGCTGGAATTCTTCACATGCTGTTTCTCCAAGTTCTGTTCCTGCTGCACTGCTGTTCTCTCAGTTAAGATGGGCAGATAATCACTATTTTTGTACTCTGTTAACATTGTAGCTTAACAATTCAGCCATTAAAAAAAGGTTCAGCCTTGTTGCAAAACACAAATTGGCACATAAAGGAGTATTTAAGAAAGGGGAAGAGGAGTTGCTAAGTGCAGCTAAAAATGGAAGGGATGGCAGCTTGTGAGGCAAGGAATGAGACTGAAAGTGGCAGAGTCTGTTTCAGGGAGTGACTTTCATCAGTAACATTGGAAGAGAACAAAGAAATCTTCGGTGTGCTCTAGAAATGAAGTGGGATGAAATGACATATTCTAGGTTAAAAACATCCCAAGTCCTTGAGATGTTTGCTTGCAGAAAAGAAAATTGCAGGACATTTCATTCATTTTATGTCTTGTGGAACCTTCTGCCAAGTTACCTTGGCGACTTGTGGAACGTGATGTTTTCCTGTGAACAGAGACCTCCTCTGCACCAGCCTCAGTGGGACTGTGAGCTGATGGAGGTGCTGGGCAGGGCAGGTCTCCAGCAGAGAAGCCATGGTTTCTGCACTGGCACCCTGGGGACATCAGGGCTCTCAGCTGCCAGTGTGGAGCAGTTCCATGTCACTGGCTGCTGGTGCCACAGCAGGCTCTGGGGGTCCAGGCCCCTTGGATGGACCAATGTGGTGTTGTTCATTAAATATCTGCTGCTCTTTTAGGTATTTCTTCCTCTTTTTTTCCTCTCATTAAGGACTTGCACCAAAAAGAGTTGCAATTACAAGACCACCTCTTTTATCTAAAGGCGTTTTCTGTTTTCTTCTCTCTTTAACTCCCTGTGTGTCTCGCCATCTGTCAGTCCTTGAGCACTTAGAGCCATGAGGCAGTGAGCACTGCTGCCCACGGGAGTGTGCAAGCGGGTGTGAGCCCCAGGTGGGCTGGTGGGGGCAGCAGGCTGGCACAGGCTCTGCTCCCCACGGCGCCGTGTCTGTTCGCGCAGGTAAAGCCGTGTTCCTGGCACGAGACAAGCACCACCTGGCAGACCTGAGCCACCTGGTCCGGCACGACGCCCCTTACCTGTTCCAGAAATACGTGAAGGAGTCCCACGGCAAGGACGTGCGCGTCATCGTGGTGGGAGGCCGCGTGGTGGGCACCATGCTGCGCTGCTCGACGGACGGGAGGATGCAGAGTAACTGCTCGCTGGGTAGGGACAGCACTGCTCCTCCTCTTCCTCAGTCCACTTGAAAACACAACTGAACTCAGGCACAGGTTTCAGTCTGTTCATTGTGCTTACGGGTGGGGCTTTAGAGGAAAGAGATTGGTGCTGGGACAATCTCTGCCCAAGTATCAGGTGGGTAGGACAGGTGAGAAAGAGGTGGAAGTTGTAAGAACACAGAGCAACTGATGGGTAGTGACAGCATCCTGCTCATGCTGTTACAACTCATTTTATCCTGCTAAGAGGGACAGAAAGAAATGGTTGAGAGAAGAGACTGAGGGAGGTGGAGAGACAGCAAGGTAGTAGAACACACTGGGAGGAAGGAAGGTTACTGTGCATCCTGTGTTCTCACATCGCTTTGGGTGTGGGACGGGGGGGTTCTGAGGGTAGGAGGGGAAGGATGAAGGTTGCCTGGTTTAAATAATACTGAACATGAGCAGGGAGGAGAAAATGTGCTCGTGTCTAGTGGAGTTTTGGTTAGTCAGAATGCCCAAAACACTTGAGAGGTTTCAGTTACTACTTGATGCTGAGGAAATAGAGACTGAAATATTTGTCTCCTAATTTTTTTGTTTGCTTGTTTGCTATTAATGTGGGTTTTTTAAACTTGAGTGTTGTGATGGCTGAAATCTGAGTTGATAAATACTTAGATGATGGTCTGGGAGCTGGACCAGCTGAGGTTCAGACACAAATGTTCCCTAATTCTTGCTTTAGAGTCAGTAACCTATGATGGCAAGCTGAGAGGGACATGAGCAGTGATAACATCCTAACCCCATTCTCCTCAGTTCTATCTGGTAGAGCTGTAGTTTTGTCAGGAGCACTTGGCTTAATTTTGCTGAAAGATTTCGTGTGACAGTGTACAAATACACATGGAAAACCTTACTGCTTACAATTGCATGTGGAAAGCCTTCCAAGAGAAAAGGGTGCTTCGTTAGGTGATCTTTTTAATATCCCAGGGTCCTAAAGATGTCTGATGCCTTACCTGACTAACAAGTCAGCCTTGGAGCGAGTCGGGCTGTTCGGAAGCCCTGCTGCGGCTCCGGGTGGAGCAGCAGTCGGTGGAAGGCGGGTTCCTCGGCGGGTCGGCGGCGTGCAGGCTGGCCGTGCAGCTGAGGGGTTCAGGCAGCTGTGGTGGGGATGCAGACAGCAGGTTTTTCTCGCTTGCTCCAGGTGGTGTAGGGATGATGTGCTCACTGAGCGAACAAGGCAAGCAGTTGGCAGTCCAGGTGTCCAACATCCTGGGGATGGACGTGTGCGGCATTGACCTGCTGATGAAGGACGACGGGTCATTCTACGTCTGCGAGGCTAATGCCAACGTGGGCTTCATTGCCTTCGACAAGGCCTGCAACCTGGACGTGGCGGGGATCATAGCGGACTATGCCGCGTCCCTGCTGGCCCCCGGCCGCCTGACACGGCGCATGTCCCTGCTCTCCGTGGTGTCCACGGCCAGCGAGACGAGCGAGCCAGAGCTGGGCCCTCCGGCTAGTGCCGCTGTCGACAACATGAGCGCCAGCTCCAGCTCTGTCGACAGCGACCCTGAGACCACGGAGAGGGAGCTGCTGGGCAAGCTGCCGGGGGCTCTCTTCAACATGAACCAGCTACTAGCCAATGAGATCAAACTCCTGGTGGAGTGACGCTGCCTGTACATAGACCACCAGCAGAGCTCTCTCCTGTACAATTAGAATGGTTTTCATTTACACCAACTTGCAGTGCTGTTTATCAGGGAAGTGGGGGGTGCCAGGCGAGCCAGTAAGAGGCGAGTGCTGTGATTGCTGCCCCAGCTCTTGGCAGAAACTGGGCTCACTCCAGCACCAGCTCTGATGGAGACGCTCCATTCACAGCCACAGTGGGAATGTCACTGGGTGCTGCTTTGGTCACGTTTGCTCACACTCTGCAGCTCGTGCACGCTCAGCAGTGAGCGCTGATGCGCCACTAAGACTTGGAAGGTTGTCAGAAAGCTGCCCAGCAGCTCTCTAGAAACTTCTAGAATTGCTGGGCCAGTGAAGTCTCTTCTACCCCTGTAAGGCTTGATCCTGTGAATCACAGAGTGCCTCGAATTCCCAGTGTGAGTTGAAGGTGTTACAACTACCACATGCTTCCACACCTGTCAACACCTCCTGGCCCTGCTCTTGTGCATGGGAGCTGTAAGTTCAGGATCCTTTTAAAGTCCCACTTCTGACCTTGTGGGTTATTTGGCCTTAGGAATGCTGAGACAGAGACAAGTGTCTGTTAGGAACAGGAGATTTCTGTCCAGAACTCTTAATTTCTGCCAGCTCAGTCTTAATTGGCAGCTTCATATCTACATTTCCTTATCAAACTTTGGAAGGAGGATTTTAGTGCTTGTGGGTTTTTCATTTCCCCCATTTCAAATCATGATTTTGGGTTGGAATGGCGTGGGAATTGGTCACACTGTTTGTGGCAGCAGTGGCAGGTTGTGAGGATTGCTTGCACGACTGGAGGAGATAAACAGCACTGTAATGTTTGGTATGCAAAATGTTTAATCCAATGTGAAGAAGAATTACACTAGTTTAAAGCAAACCTGCATCGACTTGTATTTGTTAGTGTTTTAGTCTTTTTGAGAGAGATCTGCAATGTTAATGTTTTTTTTTCTTTAATACATACTAGTCTAACACTCCCTTCTCAATGCCTGCATCTTTAACAGTGGCCAAAGTGAACACACTGCAGACTGTCTGTTCAGAGAACACTGAGTTAAAGCTCTACTTTGGTAGGTGGGGGGTTCGTTTTCTTTAATTTTTTTTCTTTTTTTTTTTTCGAGTTGGAAACATGGTAAGTTGTGGAGGAGGGAAAATTTGGTTAAAAGTGAATAGACATCTAGAGGTACTTTAGAATAAAGCTGCAGTTCTTAACATACTTACCAGGCTTACGTTTTCCCCACTGAACATAAAAGCTGATGTTGGCAGAAATCCAAAGACTATAACTGGGGAGAAATACTCAATTCTTAGCTTTGGGAAATGTGCAGCAGATTCAAAAAAA